>JAJHUR010074047.1:0-39272 GCA_027495735.1 Lutjanus campechanus
AAAAAAATGGAAAAAACACGATTCGACCTGTTTCTTCTTCGGTAGTTGCTTCAGGTCTTTCCGGTGCACTGCTGTTGATATAGCGCCTCTATAGTGGCGCAACGCTGCAACTGCAGTTAAAATATGTAGCTGCCGCAGAGGGACATCAGTCGCTCAATCAACACAGCTGGAGCTTTGTTGAGCGATATCAATCGCTCTGGCTGGGGGCGGCACAAAATTAGCTGGAGGCGGCCGCCACGCAATTTTGAACGCAGGAAAAACCCTGAATATGTGTCCTACATATCTGACCGATTTATTTGATGTGAAAGATGCAATATGCAAATGATTTTAAAATAAATGTATCCATCTTTCTTCAGTGCTTGGTGCTGGCACCAACCCGTGAGCTGGCTCAGCAGGTGCAACAAGTGGCTGCTGAATACGGCAGGGCCTCCCGTCTCAAGAGCACCTGCATCTACGGCGGCGCACCCAAAGGACCTCAAATCAGGGACCTTGAGAGGGGTATGCTTAATTTGTTACTCTCGCTATGTAAATATCACTCATTTCATTTGACTCTTCTTTGCTTATTTTATTTAATGTTTGGTTGTTTAAGGTTAAACATGTAATAGTATGTTTTTCCTGTTACTTATTTATTTACTTTTTTTTTTATTGAAGGTGTTGAGATTTGCATCGCTACCCCAGGTCGTCTCATTGACTTCCTGGAGTGTGGTAAGACTAATTTGCGTCGATGCACCTATCTGGTGCTGGATGAAGCTGACCGCATGCTGGACATGGGATTTGAACCTCAGATCCGCAAGATAGTGGAACAAATTCGGGTAAGTTATGTTGTTTTCTTTCTCTTGGCAGACAATTGACATTATTATTGAGACAATCGCAGAGTAAAATTGTCACACTTCAACCCAGCTGCTTTGTGTATGAGAAATATGTTGCCCAGCACCCAAATGAAATGATGCTTTAGAGTGTGGAATTTATATTCACACAAGTTGACCAACCTGCAAACAATGCTTGTATTCGCAAACTCAGATTAGCTGTTACTGATACCAGATATCCAACTAGTCCATCATTACACTATTTAACAGTTAAGTGTTAGCGTTACCTTAACTTTGAGACTGCAGACCGGTGTTATATTCCTCCTTTTGTCCTTACCAGCCAGACCGTCAGACCCTGATGTGGAGTGCCACCTGGCCGAAGGAAGTTCGCCAGCTGGCTGAGGACTTCTTGAAGGACTACGTCCAGATCAATATTGGTGCACTGCAGCTCAGTGCCAACCACAACATCCTGCAGATAGTAGATGTTTGCAGTGACATGGAGAAGGAGGACAAGTGAGTAGATGGTTCCTACCTCATTATTAGCATCATTTTGTCATTTGATGTGATGGAAAACACTCTATGTCCTTGGCCATACAATTTCCTGTTATCCTTGCCTCTCAAAGCATTGTTTATGTGGTCAAATAAGTTGTTTAATGAATCTAAGTTTAGTATATTGTTGTACTTACCTCAGCTTCAGTTAGTATTCCAATTCAGCATCTGCAATGCAAGATTCAACAGTACCTAAATCAGGAGAACACTCTAGTCAGCCAGTAGAAACATTATGCGTTGTAGCGACAGACGACATTTTTTTAACCTCATTTTTTTCTCTTCTCTGTCAGGCTGATCCGTTTGCTGGAGGAGATAATGAGTGAAAAGGAGAACAAGACCATCATTTTTGTAGAGACCAAAAGGCGTTGTGATGAGCTTACCAGGAGGATGAGAAGAGATGGGTAAGGATCTTTTCTTCTATACACTCAAAGGAGGGGATAGAAAAGAGTACTACAGAGTCCTAAAACCTGGGTAGGCCTACAAAAATGTCATTCCTGCAGCACTCTATAGACTATGATACATGATAACTTCTTCTTATTGCTCCTACTTGTTGTTGCTTTATTGTTTGATGTTAAATCTGTCTGTTGCAGGTGGCCAGCAATGGGAATTCATGGAGACAAGAGCCAGCAGGAGAGGGACTGGGTCCTTAACGGTGAGATTTAATAACTCGCGTTGTAATTCATGGTTCAAAAAGGAAAATAATTTATTAGAGAATCATTATCAGGCTGCTCTGTAATTGAATTAAATACTGTCTCTCTCCCTACAGAGTTCAGATATGGCAAAGCTCCAATCCTCATTGCTACAGATGTGGCCTCTCGTGGCTTAGGTCAGTATGCCTTTGAGTAGCACCACTTTCTTATCAGTGTTAACACTTGTTTTAAAGAAAGTGGTTTTGCTTTCTTTAACTTTTCTATGCATTTTCTGAGTTTTTCTCACCTTAAGGTGGAGTCTTTGTGGCAGGCGCTAGGCATGACAGTCCCAGGCCTCGAGAGGGAGAAGGATGACATATTGGAAGTGCTCAACTGGCTTGCCACCCAGTGGGCCTAGAGAGGTGAAAGCTCTTGTGTGCCAGTGATCTTCAAAAGGCTGTGTGGCTAAGCCTTTGTCTCTGATATGTTGTTGAAATACACACACATCTGTTCTCTGACCATGGATTTCACCTGACAAATGCCATCCAGCTGTTTCCAACTCAAACGTAAAAAAGAAAAAAAAGATATGCTCGATGTTGTGACTTTTGCCTTGCATGCTGTTGTGTTAGAGAGCGCTGTATTGCAAGTCACTTGTTTGAGATTTGGAACAATTGTTACCTTTCGGAGCTTGTATCACATAGCATGGGTGCTTGTGAGCCTGTCTAAGCTTTCAGTTGTTTTCTTTTCCCGTCAAAGTGCTGGATTTCTTGAAATGGAGAGAGCAGTTTGAAATCTTTTATTTGTCTCTGAAAATTGATGAGACCTGGCACATGTGTTTAGGGGGTAGTGGGAACATCTAGTGAGAGGAGAAAGAGAATGAGACAACTCAAACCAAAGTTCCTCCCTCGCCTGCGTTTTATAGTCATGTCGAGACCTGCCAACGAGAGACATTTTCTCAAGTGAACACTGGCTTCTTGGAAGATCTTGCCTTGATGAGACTGATGAAGGGGGTGGGGGGAATTGTTCTGTGCTTGTTGAGGGGTGCCACAGGGTTCAATGCTTGGGCCTTTTTCATTTTTGCCCCTGTTCAAATTAGTACTTGGTCTATTTTGTCTTGGCAAGACGTGCAGTGCGGCCTTTAATATCAAGCTTCTTTTGAGAGTGTACTGGGAAAAACGGACCTGCAAAAATGTACCCCTGAATGGTCCTATATTGGCACATGAGGAGGCCCCAGTGCATTTCGTGGCCCAACTGCGTAGAAGCTCCTGGATGTCACTTGACAATTTGTGGGGGATTTCGCTGCATTGGGAAAGGACTAGTGAATGCATACTCCTTTATGGTAAGACTTAAATCCATTTTTTCTCCCTTGGTTAACAAAAGGGAGAGTGAATGTCTCTTTTGGATCTTTTTGATTATGGTAAGCAATTGGAGTGTGCATCGTTTCTCTCTTCCCACAGTAGTATTCCCATGGAGTAGATGTGTACACAGTCTTATGATGTTTTAACACGTTTCCTCCACAGCCTAATGACCAGTTTATTTCCCCAGCCTTCACAGCTGCTAACTTTTCCCTTTGATCTGGCTGTTGTGGTGTGCAAAATCCTGTGTGGCCTCCATGTTTTGTTTTGCCACACTGCAACACTTTCACAGATGTGGAGGATGTGAAATTTGTCATCAATTATGACTACCCTAACTCCTCCGAGGATTATATCCACCGCATTGGACGCACAGCCCGAAGTCAAAAAACGGGCACTGCCTACACCTTCTTCACCCCCAACAACATGAAACAAGCCAGTGACCTGATCTCTGTGCTCCGCGAGGCCAACCAGGCCATTAACCCCAAGCTGATCCAAATGGCAGAGGACAGAGGAGGTAAAATCTGATACTTATTTACATTAATAACCATATGGTGTTCTAATAATAAACTGTATTTATGTAGCACCTGTCAGTACAGTTACAAGTGCTTTACAGTATAAACAGAACACTTAAAAAACAAAACAAACATAAAAATTTACAGTAAAACTAAAATGTCATAACACAAATGAGCCGTTTTCCAAAAAGTGAGGTTTTAAAAGTGATTTAAAAGTTGAGGCAGTTTGCAGCCCTCATCATCTCAGGTGGGCCATTCCAGAGTCTAAGTGCAAACACTCTGTCACCTTTATATATATCAATCTGGACCTTGGAACAGCCAGGAATGAGGCATCCGAGGGAGTGGAAAGGCACATAGGGCAATAAAAGATCTGATAAGTAAGTTGGGGCAAGGCCTCTCAGGGCTTTGTGAATAATCAATAACAGTTGTCTGTCTATTTATGCCACTGATTCATACTATGTCTCTTAGGAATATCCCAGATGGTTAGGATGAAATGATATGATCTTGGACTTAGTCTCAAAAGCCCCTTTGAGACATGAAACACATTCCATAAATTTGATGGCAGTGTAACATTTTTGTGTCATGTCTCGAATTGAAAAGCTGTCAGATTAAAATCAAGGCTACAGCAGCACGGGGCTAAACATGCACAGAACCATGTCTCTTAATGCATTCCTAAAAGCACTGATAAATCTGTTCCTTCATCTCTGCACACAGATAAGTTCATAAACCAGGACACACAGAGTGAGCCAGTTTTAAGCTGCTAGTCTGTCTGTCTCTGCTTATTACAGTCACAATAATAATGAAACCAGCACCTCAAACCCAATTAATCTCACTGCATGGAGAAAAGTCTTTAAAATTCAGTATGTGAGGAAATAAGCATTAAAGAGAGCAGAGTCCAAACTTAACGTCCTCTCATTCAGTGTTAATGCACAGTTAATCATTTAAAATAGGCATTAGAATCTTTTAATGAAGTATAGTGAGGGTATTTACTGGATATATGTTGAGAGGTAGGTGGAAGCGCCCCCATGCTGTGCTTAAAGGCTTCAGCTCCAAAATAAGCTTTAAAATCACTTCTGACTTGAGCTTAATGAACATTTACACTTGTCTCAGAGTCAAAAAGTCATCACTTAAAGGGACAGTTCACCCCCAAAATCAAAAATACATATTTTCCCCTGGCCTGTAGTGCTATTTGTCCAAACTGCTCACAACAAAGTGTGTGGATTATCTTGTAACCAGGTCATGATTTCTGGAAAGAGAAATTTTTCGAATGTATTTTTTGGTGCTTGGAGCACCACATACGGAGTGCCATTTAGTCCCATTATACCAGTGAGAAGGCAGAGATCCTTACCGATATCTCCAAAACTCTCCAAGTCATGCTAAAGCTATCTAGATGGATACTGCAGGGCTGAATTCTTGATTTTGGGGTGAACTGTCCTTTCAAACAGATGAATGAAGCTAACAATATTGCATATTCCATGTCTGAAAATGGCATTATCTCATAGTGTGTCTCTTGAATATCACTGCCATGTTACTGTAGATTCAGTGTATTAATACAGTTCTCTTGTCTCCTTTGTCCCTCTCCTGTCTTTATCTCATCCAGGTCGTGGAAGAGGGGGAAGAGGTGGCTACAAGGATGACCGTCGGGATAGGTATTCTGGGGGTGGGAGGAGCAATTTTGGAGGTGGTAGCTACAGAGACAGGGACAGCGATAGAGGGTTTGGCAATGGGCCCAAAAGTGCCTTTGGTGGCAACAAGGCCCAAAATGGTGGCAGCTATGGAAGTAATAGTGGTAACTCTAGTGGTAGCTATGGCAACAACAATTACAGCAACAGCAATGGACAGGGTAATTTCGGTGCTCCAGCAAATCAGGTGGGTGCCTTTGGTAACCAAAGCTTCCAGGGCCCCCCTCAGTTTGGGGGCATGCAGAGGGCCACTCAGAATGGCATGAACCACCCACCATTCCCATTCAACTCTCAGCCACCACCACCACAGGCCCAGCAGCCACCACCCCCACCACCAATGGTGCCCTACCCTATGCCACCACCCTTCCCACAATAGATATGATATACCCACAATATATGGAACCAACATGATTTTTGTTTAGTCTTGAAATCTTACAGTATGATTATTATTATTGTTATTATTATTATCCTTTGTACTGTTTAACTTTGTTTTGCTTACAGCAGGGTTGGAATTATTCAGTAAAACCCAGAGCATTAAATGGAGTCATAGACACGTCTCCTATAGTGCAACTTTGATTGCTGCACTTTTCCTTGACTGTTTTTTGTTACATTCCTCAGTAATTTATTTTTACTAGGTAATGCAGTGTTTTCAGTTTGTGGTATGTTCAAAGTGATGTTATGAAGATCATAATTATAAAGGGTGCGTGTGGCCCTTTTAAATAAAAATAAGCAAATGGGACATTGGTGTTGTGTTGTCTCTGTAGTAAGTTTGGGTTGGAAGAATTATTAGACTGGGACTGTTTTGACATGGATCTTGGTGCCTCCACAAAACATACATGTGAACTTTATCAGTAACTCGTGATTAAAAAACCATAGGTCTGCACACATTAGTGATAAATCGCAGTGATTACAAAGTAGGTCAAAGGCAGATGGAAACGATGAAAAAGCCACACTGCACTGGTATACCAATTTTGAGCAGATTTGTAAGAAACAATGCCTCACAAAAAGGAAGACCGTACACCTATTATTGGACATCATGGATGTTTGATCAACCCCTTGATGTCCCTGCCTGACACATTTTTGGAGCCACTACAGGACTTCACATCCCACAATTGTAAAGCTATACCTGAGTGCATATTTTGTAGGCTGATTGCAGTATTTGTGTCGGGCTGAGATCTTTCAATTTGACTCATTCAGTGAAGGCAATTCTTTGGAGCAGCCTTTAGATTTTAATGTTGCTGACTGACACTTCTCAAACCACTGTATATAAGTAAAGACAAAAAACATTTCAAATTATTTCAGCATATTGTTTAACCCAAAGCAGACAACTGAATGTTAATTGAATATATATAAGCAAAAGATCTTGTCAAAATCCTAGCAAATATATGTTAAGTATGTTAAAATTTACTGAAACCTGGTTTGTTTTTTATTTTTCAATTTAAATCATCAAAAAATGTACACACCTCATGAAGCACAAGCACAGAAAATGAACACAACTCAGTTCAAGAGTTGATGACAGAAAATAGCAAATGATTTTTTTAAAGTGATGGAAACAAAATAAATCAATGAGAGACAAATATTCTAAATAGGTTGAAAACTAATAATACAAATTTAATTTATTTATTTTCATCAAATATGTGTCTGTCATATTCTAAAAACCTGTTGCTTTTTTATTGTTAGAGCAAGAGAATTAAGCTTTGGATTAAAATCTATTTCTAGGGAAAGAGGTGGTGAGCCCAGTTTATGAATTTTCCCACAACTCTATAGAAATAACAACATAGTTTAGAGATTTGTCTCTCATCACCATAATAAATTATATATTTAACTGAGAGTAAAAGAATGACTAGCATTAGTGTTTTGGTTTTTTATTGACAAAATGTACATACACAGGATACACGTAGATACATATAAGCGTTATCAAAATTGTTGACAAATTTGTTGGATGTACATGATATAAAAACACAATTTAACAAAACAAATAACGTGAAGTGTGGTTATTTCGATAATTTCATTAAACTGAATGCACCACGTGACATGTAAGTACGTGACCCGGAAGTAAAGATACCAGTTCCGGAGCATATGTCACATGTAACTCCAGTGAATTTAAAACTTTGTGTCAAGCGGTTGTCATTGAGCATTAATTTAGTGACAGCTTTAAAGGCTTACAGTTAACAGGTTTAAAGTTTTATCTTTCAAATGCACCGACAAGCACTACCACATACGGTAGCTATGTTAGCAAGGTAGCTTAGCTAAAGTAATCGCTATGCTAGCAGTCAGCGCTCAATAGACGAAGGATAAAGTATTCACCTCCGACTGAACCTTCAGTTAACTGCTATAAGAAGTACTATTTGCTAGAGTAAGGTCTACCTAATACTTTACCTTAAACGATCTCTTTTACGTTGGCATTTAGGGCGTATTTGTACTGGTAGCCGGCAGATTTTTACTCATGTGGATTCATCACTTCAATAGACGATCTTTGGGTTTTACGATATCTTGACCAGTGGGTGACATCTCTCAAACTTCTCATCATGCTAACTTACTGTGTAAGAAACGTCACATCAAGGTGTCTATTAAAAACCTCTCAGTGCAGCATAAGACACACTCTGCAGCACACCAGCAGACACTGCAGCACATCACCCAGTGAGGACCTGGATCAAGTCAGGACTCTGGTGCAGCTCTGTGTGGACAGATACTACATTTCACCTGGTCAGACTAACATGGAGTTGTTTCAACGCGGGCTGAGCTGCAGTTATGGACCTCTGGGCATGGAGCTGAGGAGGAACCTGCTGGAGCAGTGGTGGCACTCTGTGACCAGGTCCACAGCTCAGGTGTTTGGGATAAACACTCTGAGCTGCAGCAGGAACAAGGAGGACACATCATCAGATGGACCTGGGCAGCTGAGGATTGTTGAGTCTGAACATTTAAAACAAATTCTAGAACAGCAAGCCCTGAGCAAGGAGCAGCTCATCCAGAAGGTACACAAGCTCCTTCAGAGGTCCCCATCAGTGAGGACAAACTTTCTTCAAGGTACAGTGCTTCTAGAGAGACTCAAAGTTTGGTTGATTTGATTTGACAAATAATATTTGCCAGAGTATGAACTGTATAATGATCATGACAGCATGTAATTTTGTCTGCATAGTGATGGCAAGATAGACCATCCTCAGCTCAGCAAACCATCACAGCACTGCAGTAAACTGACCTTTAGCCAACCCTAACCCAATAATTGGTACCTTTGTAAGGACAGTCCACCCCCAAATTTTTATTTTTATTTTTCATTTTTCTCCTGGCCTGTAGTGCTATTTACCATCAAGATTTTTTGGTGTGAGTTGCAGAGTTTGGAGATATGAGCCATAGATATATCAGCCTGCTCTACATTGTTATGGGACTAAAACGCACTTGGTTTGTGGCGCTCAAAGCACCAAAACAAAAAACAAACAAACAAAAAAAGTGAGCAGTGTCTCTTTGCAAAAATCATGACCTGGTTACCAGTTTAATGTAGGAACGAAAGTAGTTCACAACAAGATCTGTGGATTGTCTTGAGTAACTGGGTCATGATTTTTGCAAAGAGACACTGGTTTTAGTTTTCTATTGTTTTTGGTGCTTTGAGCACCACAAGCTGAGTGACATTTAGTCTCATTATATTGTTGAGAATATATTTGCTGTTTCTATCCAGCTGACCTTTATTTTTTTTATCAGTTCCATCCCCAATTATTGTTAACAAGTGACTGAAAATTTTGTGGTGGGGGGCCTGAACTTTTGTTGGCTTCCGAAAGGGGGGCATACTGGAAAAAGTTTGGGAATCACTGCCATAGACTAACAGCAGCAGTCTGGTTTGTTCCCAGGTGCCCTGGAAGAGTTTGTCCCCTCGTTGGAGCTGGTGAACAGGAAGTTGCCCTTTGGCCTGGCTGAGACCGGACTGTGTTTCCAGCCCTTAGATGGCTCTGGTTGGTGAGGCTTCATTCACTGTCTGTTTGTTTGTCTGTCTGTCTGTCTGTCTGTAGACATGCTAGTGCAAAAGTTTATTCTTTCCCTACAGATTGTAGGGCAAATACATTTAGCTACTTCATACTTGATATTGCTTGACGAGTTTATGTATTCTATATGAAGACACTTATGTTGATGTACGGAGGATGCACTGATTGTGAAATTCTGGGCCGATACAATACATATACTATACAATACAAAAACGCATTTTCCCCTGGTCTGTAGTGCTATTTATCCATCTAAATAGGTTCAGTGTGAGTTGCAGAGTTTTGGAGAGATCGACTGTAGAGATGTCTGCCTTTTCTCCAGTAAAATGGAACTAAATGGCACTCTGGTACTGAAAGCAGCAAAAAATACATTCCAAAAACTCAACAGCCATGTCTCTTTCCAGACTTAATGACCTGGTTGCTCAAGATAATCTACAGATGTGCATGATCTACTTTCTTTTTAGCAGAGAGAAAGTAGTTCCGACATGAAACTGCTCACAACAAGGTGTGTGGATTATCTTGAGCAACCGGGTCATGATTTGTGGAAAGCGACACTGGTTTTGGCATTATGAGCACCACAATGCTCATTATATTGGAGAGGAAGCAGACATTCCTACAGTTATAGTTACAGTTATATCTCCAAAACTTTGCAACTCACACTAAAGAAATCTAGATGGATAAACAAGCCAGGAGAAAAACGTGTGTCTTTGATTTTTGGGTGAACTGTCCCTTTTAAAATCAGCGGCTAAAAACATTTTTGTAGCGATACTGTAATTAGACTTCCTTTTTTATGTTTTTTCTGGCAGCCCAGCTGAGGTCACCCAGACGTCTCTGGTGTGGTTCTGCTCTCCTCGTACCTCCTCCCAGTGGCTGGATCACTGGACGCGTCACAGACTGAAGTGGTGGAGGAAAGTGAGTATTTGAGGCAGCGTCTCCCATGAAACTCTGTATCGTGGGTAACGCCTCAACAAAAGAGTTTCTTTGCACGCCTAATTATCTGCTTTTTGGGGTGAACCGGCACAATGAAGAGATGTGGTGAGAAGCCTCTCTTGAAAAACAGAAACACTGTATTCTTCAAATTCTGCTCAGTTTCATTATTTGCCCCAAGTTTGCAGTTTATGCTGCAGCAGTTGTAAAGAGCAAAACATTAAAAATCAAACGATATAACAGATAATTTACCTTGATGCCCAGTGAACAGTGTCACTGCTGTTAAGCTGAACAGATCTTCATCATTACTCAGTTTCACACACATTTTACAGGAAGTGTATACTCATATATTGTAGTTTTTTCTTGGATTACAATTTATTTATAATCATAAGGTAGTTTTACAGTCGGTCATTTGCTGATATTGTGCAGTGCCAGCTGGAGCACAGAAAGGGTTGTGGTCCTGTTTTTGTCGGCGTATTACATTAAATAAGCATCTGAAGACACCTGAATAGTTCATGAAGCCCCATCATGGATACTTATTTTTAATACTTACAGGTACACTCCATGATCTTTCTGCAAGGGCAGCCTAAAATGAAATTCCCCCCAGAAAGGACTGATGTTATGAAATTTAAGCCTTGAGTTTCAAAGATCGAGAGCAGGAAATTTGGAGATGCTGTTGGATGCAAAGTGACTGCATCTTTAAATCATTACTACATGCAGATAAGTTCAGTTCCATGAAATTAAGTCAACCTGTCTTTCCAGTTTGCCCTGTCTCCATCAGACTTCAGCAGTAGTGACGTCCCGGAAGGAGAACTGGAGGCGATGGCGTCTCATGGGGTGAGGATAATGTACAGGTTCCCGTGGGGACAGGAGCCCCTGGAGACACTATGGAGCAGAGGAAACACAGAGCTGCTGGAGACGCACAAAGGAGCCCGTTCCAAACTACAGGTTGGTCTTCTGCTTTGATTTTTTGTTTTTTTTTGTACATGTGCTTTTTATGTCTGCAGGCTGCTATTGCTGAAAAGTCACACAGAGGGTACAGAAGCTTTGTATTTACAGCATTCTATTGTATATATTCCATCAGTCACACTTGCCAGCATTAGGGAAATACTGCTACTTAGTACCATTTGGTGCTTCACTGTCGCTTCTTAATTCAACAACAGTGCTTGTGCTCAGTTAACTGTCATGCACCTAATTTTCAAGACAGCTGCTTGAACTGTTCTCCTCCTGCAGCTTCTCTTTGTTGTAGTTCCTGTTTGGAGTTTCAATATCAGGCTGATATAGAAACAAAAATAGAGGAATTTAAATTTAAATTTCATTTGAAATTTTGTAGTATTTTCATAATATCATGTTTTTAAAGTAATTAATTCCATTGTTATAAAAACATTTCTGACGCGTACTGTGAGGGGCAGTTTGCATACCACCAGTGGTACACATACCACAGGTTGAGAATCTCTGCTTTAGATGAACTAAATCAGCCACAGTGCACTGAGTAATTCTACCTGGCAGCTAATCAAAACTACACTGCAGTATAAACTTCCACTAAAAGCTACATGACGCAAAAAACAGTTACAGCTTCCAAACGACTGCTATCGTTATTTAGTTTGCTTCAAATCAGGCTCACCGTTCACATACTGTCCCTCAGTATTACAACATTAGTTCAACAGCCCCAGCCTGTGGGAATAGCCACATTAGCAACATGCTAGCTCAACAGGATGAGCTATAAAATACACACTAAAACAAGATAAAACGTGGCAAAACGTACAGCTTTCTAGTTTGTCCTGAACAGCTGATACCTATAAATCACTGGCTCTAGTGTAATTCAGCCATGGTAGCCACTTTACCACTTTTGATGTGTGTTTGGGGTCATTTTCTTGTTGCAACACCCACCAAGACCCAACCTTCTGGCTTATGAGTTGAGATTTTCCTGAAGAATTTGGAGGTAGTCCTCATTCTTCATTATTTCCTTTTTAACAGAAGACATTTTGACACGGCCCAGGATTAAAATCTCAGATGCAAATAATAAAATGAATGATGGCTGCTTCAGTGTCAGGGTCCTGGTATTGTGCATGATGGCTCCATTACATGGCTTACACAAAGATTTTCATTTCAGTCTTATTTGAACTGACCGCTCATTAATGTTATCAGTGACTCCTGAGCATTTCCTTTTTACAAGTCAACATTTCTGTCATAAAAAGGTTTATAGCTCATACCAATACCAATATGAACAGTACCTGGTCCTGAAAGGTCTAATCAAATAACCAGATAACAGATTGCAAATAAAATCACAACACAAGCAGCTGTTCAGTAGTATGCTTGTCTTCAGTGTAATCACATGCTGTGTTGTTTGTCTGTCAGTGTCAAGACGGTCATAAGTCGGTCCCTCACGTTGTCTCTGTGACTGGGAACATGGACCGCGGCCTGATGGCCTTTCTGTCCAACTCACTCCAGCAGCTCAAGAAAGAGGACAGCAAGCAGAAGCTGCACCAGAGAAAGGTGACGACCTAGAAACTGTTTTTTTTTTTCACCTTCTCACTTGACACTTGCCCTCTGTGCTGCGATGTGACACTCTGTCTATCACTGAGTTTTGGTTCACTGATGACTTCAGGTTCTGAAGCTGCATCCAGTGTTGGCTCCGGTCAAAGTGGCCTTAGACATCAGCAGGGGAGCCACCCTGGAGCTGAGGCAGGTAGGAAAAATGTGTATTAACAGTAGACCAGTTTTTACCTTGATTAAATCTGTGTTAATCCACGTCTAAAAAGTGAGTTGAGTGCTGGGTAAAAAGATTTTTTCAAGTGACTGTGATAGAATCAGCACTAAAGTATTTGGTTGACCTTGTTCATTGTGTTGCCATGTAATCAGAGTAGATTAATGAGTATTTAATGATTGTGTAGGTGTGTGAAGGGCTGCTGCAGGAGTTTATGGAGGCGAAGATCTCTGTGTGGCCGGGGTATCTCAGAACTCTGCCAACATCAGCGATGCAGCTCAATGCAAAGTAAAGTCCAATCTTAATGGAAGCAGGCAGTTATCTCAGGAGTAATTCTCTTAGTGTGGACTGATGTGTCTGTGTTTGTGTATTTCAGGTACGATGAGATGGGAGTGCTTTTCACTGTAGTGATCAGTGAGAACACGCTGGAGAGCGGCCTCCTTCAAGTCCGCAGCAGAGACACCACCATCAAAGAGACCATGCACATCTCTGAGATCAAGAACTTTGTGTCCAGATACATCTCTGCTGCCGACAACATCTGAACGGACTTTTGTTTGGACAGCTGAAAGGACAGTCTGAATATTTTCCTGCCTCAGTTTTGCATCCATTCTGAGGTACAAAACTATCACACATTCACAAGTTGGGGACTTCCTGGTGAGGAATATTTCCACCGAACAGAACATTTCATGGAGTTAGTTACTTTTCCTGAATGTCTGTGAAGATTCTGAGTCACTTCCAGAGTGATGTCTGACTTAATGTGACTCAATAAGGAACTGGCAAAGAAACTATTTCTGTGATCACTCAAAATTTTGGAAGAAGGTGTGTGCAAAGTCCACTCATCCATGGGGCAGATTTTTTGGGAGAGTGTGATCTAAGGACTCATCTTACACCTTCTCTCAATACCTCGAAGACAAACAGGTGGATAACTCGTGCTCATGTTGCATGTGATGGTCTGAATGTAACAGTGTTTTTATATAGAGGAGGAGTAGTTTATTTCCTTACTCTCTAATAAATAATACAGACTGTCTCTTTAATATTTTGTTTAATTTTTTAAATTTATTTATTTGCTGGGTTATTCTTGACTCTGAGTAAGCAATCACACCTCAAAGTCTATTTTGTAGCTGTTCTCGAGCTTTCAGTCATATCAAATGATCATGTTTAACATACACAGTAAACTGTGTCTGTACAACACGGACTTTGACCTGAGAGGAACTTAAATTTAAAAATATATGAATTTTTCTAGTTCAACAGAACCAGACAGATCATTCATCATAGTAATATTTGGGAAATGTTGGGCAGAGGGGGGAAGTAACTAAGTAACTTTGCTACTGTACTTAAGTAGATTTTTCAGGTATCTGTTCGTTATATATAGTATTTATTTTTCTGACAACTTTTTACTTTTACTCCCTACATTTGAGTACACATCTCTACTTTCTGCTCCTTACATTTTCAAAACACTACAGTACTTAGAAAAGAGGATTCCTTGATGTATCCATCAGTGCATTTCTCGTACAGCAAGATGAAACGAGATGAAAAGCTGCGTAAAAAATGGAACAATGTTTCTAATTAGAAAAAAGCAACGGACTGAACAAGGCAAAAACAACGCAACAAGACAAAGAAGATGTAACAAGATGAAAAAGACTTGACAACACAAAAGAGGTAACAAGAAAAAAAAAACGTAATAAGACAAGAAAGAAGTAAAAGACAAGATGAAAAAGACAAGACAAAAAAGACATAAGGACAAAAAAGACAAAACGAGATTTAAAAAAAAGACATGACTAAAAACAACATAAGACAAAAAAGATTTAACAAAATGAAAAAGAACGACAGAAAATATAACAAGACAAAAGAGAAGTAACAAAACAAAAACGATGTAACGAGAGGAAACACTAAAAGATGGCTGCTTTTTACTGTTATACTTTAAGTATATTTCAGAGCCTGTACTTTTTTACTTTTACTTGAGTAAAGAGGTGGAATCAGTACTTTTACAAGAGTCTTTTTATCACAGGTTTCTGGACTTCTGCTTCTGAATACATAATGTCTGTATTCTTGCCACCTCTGATGTTGGGAATATATGATCCTGCACAGGGGCTTTTATATGGTACTGTTATGTTGTACTTTCTCTTTTGATTCGTTTCTTGACTGTTCTACAATATGAGTTCTGTGTCATTATAGATTTTATATCTCATAAGAGCCCTCTCTGTTCTGTCATATATATTGTTGTAACTGGGGGCTGATTCAGTTGTAGTGATTACAGGAACAGTCGTTTAAGAACATACACCAATGAAAAATTACATATTTCTCAGTGGGAGCTCTATCAGAGATTCGGCTGTGAGAGTATTCTGCACATTTGAGAGAGATAACCTAAATCTCGCGAGGTTTATATGTAGCTTTGCCCCTCCCTGTGCCGTCATTGGTCCCTGGCTCTACTTCTGACTGAGCATGTGTGTGTAGTATCGCTTAGCTAGTCGTTAGCATTTAGAGATGGCCGCAGACAAGCAAAACGAAGCTAAAGTTTCCCTCGTGGACGAAAATAAGGAAAATTTACCAGATGGAGGACTCGGACTGGAAAGTATCCTTCACTGCACCACGTGTAGCGGCGTTTTGGTTTGTTCACCAGCGAATCTGTGCCAGGCTCAGAAGCTAACGTTAGCCCGCAAGCTAGCTCTGTTAGAGGGTAACATTAGCTAGCCTTAGCGTTATTAGGCTACGTGTCATACTGAAGCAGACTGTCAGTGGCAGACGTGAAAAGCAGATTTATTTGACTTGTCATAAACTTTTTTTCAAGTACCAGTACGTTAAATCAACTAAGGATGTTAGTTAATGTGTCATGATGTGAATGTGTTGATTTGTTCAGTTGTAACTGATAACGTTAGAACATTTGAGTTTCAGTAGCAAATACGTCGCTGTTTCTGCAGCATATCACAAGACCACTACAGTCATACTTTATGGGTCTGGAACATGACTGAGATATTCATACTTGAAAATGAATGACAAATGTTCACCTAGATTACCATATGTGTAATGATGTAACTATTTAAAGTTAAGGTCCCTTAACATTCATTCAGTTTTGCAAATAATCAAGGAGTCCCAGCAGCAACATGGTCTCAGGCACGGAGATTACCAGAGATACAGGTGAGTGTCCAGTCATACATGACCTATAGGACTGCACTGACTGGACCATATCTGCAGACATGTTTGTAGTTAACTGTGTTGTACAGCTGTTCTCATAGAGGTTTTCATTTTGTCCACAATCACAAGGCATCTCTCTTAACTTTTTGTGTAAATTGATCTTCACTTTTTAATCAGTGAAAAAAGCTTTTTCCCAAATTTCTGTATAGAGAGCACATTATTTTGTATAGGGCTTGTTTTCATCATAAATTAATCTGTTTATTATTTTCTCAATTATTTATTGATTAATGGTTTGGTCCATAAAGTGTCAGTAAAAAGTGAAAAATGTTGATCAAGCTGATGAAATGTGTTATGTCCAAAACACAAAGATATTCAGTTGACTGTCTTAAGAGGACTAAAGGAACCAGAAAATACTTAGATTTGAGAAGCTGAAATCGGAGAATTTTGACTTTTTTAAATTAAAAAATTACTCAAAACAATTTGATTATCAAAATAGTTGGTGATTCATTTGATAATTGAGTAATCGTTGCAGCTCTGATTTTGTAATCACAATGTTTTAAACCTTGAGGAAAAACTGAAAGCATGGAAACTTATGCTGCCATATGGTGCACATGAGATACACTTGTACAATGTAATGGAATCAAATACAACAAATTTGCCATACTTTACATTAAGAAGCTTATAATGTTCAGTTGTGTCCACTGTATTAACATATATGAGGGGGCCAGTATATTAGAAACATCTCAATTTAATTCATTTGATCACAACACCTGCTGGATTTGGTGGCTTTTAGCGGTGACCTCACCTCAACCTCCCCTTCCAGGCACGTAAGGAAAACTTACAGTGCCTGTGAAACGTGCACATATCAAGAGCCAGGGTTTGGTTTGTCCATTCCATACTTGGTGGCTTCTGTGGAAGAGAACCTGAACCATCTGTAGCTATAAAGGTCTCATTCTAAGGTAGCAATTCTTATCAGGAAACAAGCCACTAATGAAAACATACTTCTGAATATTGTATTCAGTTTTTGCCAGTTAATCCCCCTATATCTTACACCCTGGACCTTTTTTTGTTTTTAAGTGGTCACTAAGTGTATTTTACACACACATCAGCTGTCTCTAAAGTGGCTCACATAACAAATCTTGGAGAAACAGAAGTGAGGATAACAGTTCTTTGTGTCTGTGATTGTGTGGTTGTTATGTCAATTTGCAACTTGAACATGTAGTTGTAGCCTTAGAATATTTATCAGTTTGAGCATAATGTTTTTTGTGGCTAGGTTAAGCAAAGTGTATTCATTAACAGGTATCCCTATATTAATGGTATTGATAACAGCTTAGTTGTTTAAGGGGGGGGGGGGGCACGGCATCAGATTGGTATTTATATTGGCAAATACTCAAGGTTGCAGTATCAGACATGAAAAAGTGGTATTTAGCAATCACTCACTACTGCTAATTAATTAACTGTAATGTAACCATCTTTGTATCTCTCTGTGTCCAGGGGCTACTGCTCCCGCAGACTGCGTCGCCTGCGCAAGACTCTTGGCTTCAAGATGGGAAACCGACACAAGTTCATTGGGAAGAAGATAACTGTTGAAATGCTTTCTGACAGCAGGTGAGGAATGGACCGTCTGCGCCGGGCCATTGTGTGCACTTAACATACAGTGAATACTTGATTGGCTTACAAATGCTGTGTTTGATGGAGAATGATAAACACACCACAGAGGAGTTCTGGCTGTTTCCCTGGCCACTTGTTGTCTACATAAGACATTAGTCTTGAGTTTGCTACACATCGCAAGTTATTTAATGTGTCTGTTAAAAAAATGTTGAAAATATGCTACCAAGCAACTGATGCAGTGACTTCCCCCTCTTCAGGTACCTCTTGCTGGTTTTGATGGAGGCAGAGCGCGCCTGGAGTTACGCCATGCAGCTGAAGCAGGAAGCCAATACAGAGCCACGGAAGCGCTTCCACCTGCTGGCACGTCTACGCAAGGCTGCCAAGCACAGCGAGAAGCTGGAAAAGCTCTGTGAGAGCCCCCGCGTCGACGCCAAGACCAAACTTGAGGCACAGGTACGCGGAACAGAGTCACCTTCAGCCTGTTTTAAGACACACAATGCAGATGTATAGAATGAGATGTGGATGTGTAATGTGATATTGCAGCCTCAAAGGTCCAAAAGTGTCGAGATAAACCTTTGTCACATCGTCCTTCAACTTCAGCAGCCGTTTTTTGATTGTCACTTGTTACTGTTGCATCGTAGATACACAGAATGTATGAATTAAAGTTGTTACAGGGAGCAAAAATCAGATTCTTCTTCTCCTTACAACAGACACTAATAATGATGAATGTGTTTTATTTCAGGCCTACACCGCATACCTGACTGGTATGGTGGAGTTTGAACTGCAGGAGTGGAAGCGTGCCATGGAGGCCTTCAACAAGTGCAAGTGAGTTTTGACTTCACTACCATGATGAGTGGAACAGGACAGGCAGGCAGGATAATCTTTTGGAAGGAATTTGATTTAAACACAGAAAAGTAGGAGTGTCTGTGTCTTGAATATTAGCTGTGTGCTGCTGAAAGATGAAGATTGATTAATAAGTTTTAAAGCATACAGTATGTCATATTGTTTTACATTAAGAAAACATGATTGGAATTTGTTATATGAAAAAAGAGTTTTATTTTTGCATATATTGTTTAATAGGTGCAAAAGATGACCGGGGCTGTCATGCCCTTTTAACATCTAAAGTGTTAAAAGGGCATTTTTCATTTCATCTGGACTAATAGATTGGGAGAATAAGTGACAGTGCGTTTGTCATACATTAACTTTTTTGACTCTTGGGAAATGGATCAACCCTGTTTTTATGTTGTCAGGACCATCTATGAGAAGCTGGCCAGTGCGTTCACCGAGGAGATGGCAGTTCTGTATCGCCAGCGTGTGGACGAGATATCACCCAACATCCGCTACTGTGCTTACAACATTGGTGAGTAACGCATGTGCATACAGGTGGAAGAAACTGATCTCCCTTAACATAAATGGCAGCCATCTTAGACTCGTTTAGGACTCCTGACACATTGTGCACAGACTACACCTGTCCCAAAGCTCATATACCCGTCCCTCCTTTTTTTTTTTCTTTTTCTTTTTTTTTGTCTGATTGCAGGTGACCAGAACGCCATCAATGACTTGATGCAGATGAGACTGACAGGTGGAGGAGGAGGCATGATGGCTGAGAAACTAGAGGTGAACATACAGGAGTTGAACATTTAGTTAATTTGTTGGATGTGGGACACACACACACACACACACACACACACTCAAATTTGGCCATAATAAAAAGCAAGCAGAGCAAATATAAGTAAAATTCTAAGTAAGATGGAATATTTATTTATGAAATCTAAAGACTCTTAGCTCTTGTGAATTGTAAAAGTCTTGTTTTCATAAAGACTGTTTCATATGTGGGTTTCCTTGTGTCTCCTCAGGCCCTGATCACTCAGGCAAGAACCAAGCAGGCAGCCACCATGAGTGAGGTGGAGTGGCGAGGGCGGACGGTGCCTGTCAAGATCGACAAGGCCCGCATCTTCCTGTTGGGTCTGGCTGACAATGAGGCTGCTATCGCTCAGGTCAGTATTTCATCAGCTCCTTCAAAGCAAACTCAACTGCCCTCAATGTGAGGCCCTTGTTGTTAACAGCTCATAATGTGACCAGGGTTGGGCCTGTAAAAATGTTCAAATCAGTTTGATATTAAGCCAAATACCAGACTAATAATACTGAATTTTACAACTAGGTATTCCACATGACTCAGCTGTTCTTGAGTGGAACATGAGTGGAGTTGCAAGTTAATGAGTTTTCCTGCAAATGTTTCATGATCAAAGCTTTGTTAAGAAATGAAGGGTTTCTGTCCACTGAAATACTAGATGGCTTTTAATTTGAAATGAATACAGGAAGCATTTGTATCAACAGTAATGCAGTAACTTGAACAGGGCAAATGGGAAGTGATCAGAACCAGGCTGTACTGACAAACTATAGATGGCTAGCTGCCTTGCTAGCATAGCAAACAAATGTGATGCTGTGTTAGCTTGTTGAAGTCAGTGGAGTGAGAGAGTCAGGGCAAGAGCGAGCCAAAGGCAGTCATGGGTGTTTTTACACTTTCAACACAACGCAGGCAGCACTCGCTGCAAACTTCTTGTAATGTGAAATGCAAAGCTGATCAGGACATCACATCCAACCAAACAAAAAAATGTATCTAAAACCTGAAGAGTGTACTGTGCTTAGCCTGAAAGCAAAGTCCTCTGAAGCCCCTACAGCTAATGTTGGCACGCCTGCTGCGCGTGCCTAAAAATTGTAACTTAACCTTCTATGGACACAAAGATTAAAGTAAGTAAAGTAACACATCTTCAGGAGTTTAATTATCTTGTTGGGTAAGTTGTTGGAGAGAACTGGGGTTTTTTCACTGTCCTAGTTGATGATGGTGTTTTTACTAGCATTAACTAACACTCTGCCACTGGCTGTGCCATTTGGCATGCTGCAGTAGGTTATGAGATTTATTATTATGTTCGAAACTTTAGTATAAAACCAATATTTGTTGTTTGCAGGCTATATATGGTTAAATATTACAATATGCCAGCACTACAGTAGAAGCAAGATATGAGGAAGGATGTTGACAGGCTGCAGGTTGTAGGGGTGGGTTTGAGAGGGATGTTTAAAACATTTCAACAAATAAATAAAATAATATTGAAATAGAGAATTTGGACTTTTTACTACTGTCTCAAAGAGACTGCCTGTCTAAAGGTGAAATAAAAATAAATGATCTGTTATTACAGAGAGTACTGGGGAAAAGGGTACCACTGGATATTGGTTCAAAAGTGTTTGATACCTGTCCTATTTCTTTTGGAGATTGTCATTTTTGTGCTGGTTTATAGTTTTAACCATTAGTGAGGTGGTATTTTTCCGCTCCAGCTGTATTTTGCTACTGATTTACTGAGTTCTTGTTCCCTGTATGGAGTGTAACAATAAATGCTGGTTCAGTCTGTTCCTATAAAATCTATAAAATCAACCCAGTTTAGGCAAGTACACTGCACTGGCAATGCCAGAAATTGGCTCAATCCTAATATGGTGCTTAAAAATACTTGCTGGCATGTCCCTGTGGCCTAGTGATCTAAAGCTCACATGATACTTTGGTGTCCATGTGGCATAGAGTGTCCACATGATGGCAGTATTTTATTTGTTGTTCTGCTGAGTCAGAAAAGAGCACACCGATGGCTTCATCCCTGTGCTCATACATCCCACCTGAGTTGGATGTTTGCACATGCTATTCCCCATTAAATCTCTGCTTTGTATGACTTTTAAATGGTTATTCCTTATTTCCTCACAGCTACATGTGCTACCCCACATGGGTAGCTATTCTTGCAGTGTGCGTACCCTTCTGAATTCCCTATGTTTGTGCATAGCACCGCTTCCTTACAGCAGCCCATGCAGTTCCTCAAACTTTCAGGAGGTGGCAGTCTTCCTCTTTACAGTCTGACATGTCCCCTCACAGCCAGCACAGCTCGTTCCTCCCGCTTTCATGTGCCCGAGAGCTCAGCACACCCTGCAGACACACCTGTCACACCCACAGCCACTCAGGTCTCTGGCATGCAGCCTCTATCATCGCACGGCTGCATTCTGTGCATTTCAGCCCACACATGAATACAGGACTACACCCAGCAGGTCTCTGTGGACAGATTAGTGATATTATCTGTAAACACCTTTCAGTTTCAAATGGGCCCTTTTGGAGCTTGACAGCAGTGTGTCTGTCCATTGTTAAGCTAATAGTGACTGACTGTGTGTGAAGCCACTTTGAAGCTGACAGTAATCTTCAGTTGTTTTTTCTTGATTGTAAGGCCCACAGAATAAACACCCACATCAACTATGTTTGTGAGTCATAGAGTGAATGTTGTAAAATTAACTGGCTTGTGTGCCACCTGTCCTCGATTGCTCAATGAGAGTCAGAGTATATCAACACCTGATCCCAGCTCCTGCCCTCTGGGGACAGGAAACACCGTATTGGGCCATACTTCAGTCCCAGTAGAAGAGCTCTGTCTGCTCCTCCCTCATCTAATCTGTTTATCCAACCAGCCCTCCCCCTGTACAGCAGAGAGATGCTCAACAGGTTGAGCCGGTCTTGCTAGGCATTGCCGGGGTGTTGGCACGAGTGCGTGGCACTAAATAACATCAGCCTTCTGGGTGCATGAGAGCAGCCTGATGACCTGTCTTTGATCAGTTATCAGTGCAAGGAATTTTCTCCTAACATTCCTTCACTATGTTGCTTCCTAAGAGTTTTTTTGCCCCTTTTGAAGATGATGTGCCAGTATCACCCATGAAGGTGTTAGTATACTTTTACATGAGTTTAAAACAAATTATTACTGTATTAAGTTTTCTCTCATTGATCGCTCACATTTTCACATTTATGGTAATCCTCTTTCTCTAAGTATGAACCTGATTTGTCCTGTAGAGTATATTGTAGTAACACAGTGAGAAACACAGGCCCGTTGTATGAGCGTGACGATGAAAGGAAGGTGAGGTGAAGAACAATCCTGTCATTCACAAAGATTTGAACCCTGAAACTCCACAGTATCTGATTGCTGATGAGTTGTGTGCAGGAATGTCTCAGCAGCCTGCTGGGCCACATACCTGCGTCTCTCCCCCAGTTGGCCACAGTCACATCCTGTTTTAACTGTAACTCCGCTTTGTGTCAAACTACAACTTCCAAACACAATTAAATATTTGTGTTTGCACAATTTACTTTTATCAGTCTAAGTGTAGGTTTGATCAGGTGGAAAGTGATTCAGAGTGTCTGAGTTGAGATATTGAGGTCAACGTGTCTACATTTTCTCTCCTATTCTTTTTCATTTTAAAGATATTTTTGGTGTAATCACCATCATCATAGTGGACAACATTGAATCTTGTAGATTTCTACATGCTGCAGTTCAGGTTCAGGTTTTCTAGGACCTCTTTAAACTCAAGTCTTCCCCTCCCAAATTCCTCTGGATGTGAAAGACTTTGACATAGGTTCACGATTTCTTTTCTTCCTAAAAAGCTTTCTCCACCTTTCATCTTTTCATATCTGTCGTGTGATTGCACTTAGGCTCTCCATGTAAGATCAGATAAGATGTACTTTTATTGATCCCTTGTAGGGGAAATTCATTTTGACACTAATTAATTGATCCATAGATTTTGATCCATCCAATATATTAACAAAATGCACACATATAATGTCAGACAAATATAACTGTACACCATCTGCATTTATTTCATCTTTTTGCTGAAGTAAGACGAGCTTGCCTCTGTGTAAAACTCAACAAAATAAAACTGACCAAAAACATCTTGGTGAGTTTTTCTACTGTTCCAACAATCACCAGCTCTGGTTTGACTGAGATAAATCCTTACCTCACCACGTTAGATGTGAAAAAAGTCTGGCTGTACTGGCTGTTTTCCTCTCACTCGTCCTCCAGTTCAGCGGGAAACAAAGTGAATGAATATGAAGGCAAATGTGGATTTCGAGTAGTTTCTTGTCAAGTTTGTTCCACAGAAAGTTTTTACATTCTTAGATCACATGCATAGTTTAGTTTTGACTTCTGTAGTATGTTTTACGGTGTTCTTCCTAAAAGCCCTCAGCAGCACATTTCTGGTGTGTGTGTGTGTGTGTCAGAATCAGAGAAATAATAAAGTAGATAAACTATGCACTTTTTTATCTGGAGAGTTTTGAAACATATTCACAAAACGTTAAATATGTTTAACAAGATGATAAAGCCATCATAAACTGCAACGTCCCCTCAAAAATGGATGGTTTGAAAGTCTCCACCTACAGTTAGTCTTCTTACACTCTGATGATTTACCCTCTGAGGGTAACGACCAACATTTTGGGGGATTCTGGTGTAGCCAGCGGATATCTAAGTAGATTAGGAACTTTAGACACAAGAATGGAGTTGGAGGCTAATCTCCAAATGAATATCTGCATGTAGATGGAGGTAAATTTTAAAAATATAAAGCTGCTTACCTGCATGTAACCAAAGCTCACTCAGACATGATTGGTCAATACTATTTGGACTACAGACAGAAACCAGAACACTTGTCATAGCAAAACCTTGTCCCTTGCCTACAGATTGTACATTCATATGCAGATATCTGTTAGTAGAGATCAGACCTCTTACATCTTTCATTCACAGACATTCACAGATTTAAAATTTGGGATTTTAAATGTTGCAGTGTTTCACTATAGGTCATAATTAGTGTGTGTTTTCTGCAGGCATCTAATGAGGAGACCAAAGAGCATCTGTATGAGACCCTGCTGGCCGAGTGCAGAGACACCATCCAGGCCGTGAGAGAGGAACTCAAGAGTGAGGCGGTAAGACACACCAAGTTAACAAGTCGACATGTTTCAGTGATGGAGACAAATGTGCATTTTTATTTATAGGCTAGATGTTTTCTCGTGGGTCAGAGTCGTCAGTTTGATTTCTAATTTATGAAGAGTTAACACATTTGACATTAAAAGAGGAATGTAAAAACATTCTTTTCTTTTCAATGTTGTTTGTCTTTGTAGAAGCAACGAGAGAGGAGCTCTGATGCCGACAGCGGGAAGGTGTCCAACCTGCAGTTCCTGCACAGGTAACCTGGACACACACACAGTTCACTAGAGACATTTACTTAAGCTTCTAAATGCCGGAATCGGACTTTCTAGATGGACACAGTGTCAGATAAGGTGATCATAGCCTTAATGCTGCAATGAAAGATTATTTTCATTATTGATTTAGTATCTCATCTCTCTCGTTTTGCCTGTAAAATATCAGGAAATAATTGACTTCCCAAAGCATAAGCTGGCCTCTTGAGATGTATTGTTTTGTTCGACCAACAGATGAAAAACCCAAAGATAATCTGTCTACTGTTATTGCAAAGAAAAGCAGCTAAATATTATTGAAACTGAATTAGCCGATTATCAAAAATATTTGCCAATTAATTTTTGTGTTGATCGAATAATCTGTCTGGTCGGGACATTAGTAGGCAGCCTGATCTTGTCACAAGACAAGTTTAGAGAATGTTTGTTTTTCTACAAGATAAATGTCAAAAATGCTGACATACTTCAAACAAAAAAAAACATACAAGCATTAGGATTTGAAGATTAATGGCTAGTTTGTTGTACTACACAGAATAGGCTCTGTGTGAGTCAGTAGCATTTTCATACATAGACAATAAAAGTATTGTTGCCTGTGATACAGTGACCTATATTTAGGTCTAGGCAAAAAAAAAAACAGTCTTTCGACCCTGTGATCTCCCTCTCTCACCGCTTGATTACACCGGTGCAGCTGCCAAAGCTGATTGCGGCGAACTAGACAATGTGATTCCACCAGACACGCTGCAACACGTTTCAGAAGCAGCCTTCCTCTCCTCTCTACTCTGCTGAAAATGCACACCTAGTCCATGTGTGTGCGAAGTAGCATCAGGCTGCACAGAGCAGATTTGGGCAGGAAGTCAGACCACACAAAAAATGTAGAGCCATCCCGTCAGTTTTCAAAATAAAACACCCTGTGCAGACTACCGATAATAAAAACGGACAAAATCTTACCCTTTAACTGTGTAGCCTACTTACCCATGGTAGAAGCACAAAAATCGAGGAAAATGACCAAATCAACAACATCTGAATAAGTCAACAAAATCATTGAGCCATGCCCACTGGAATCAAGGCATTCCATTGATCTCCTTGATATGTGGATAATAACTGAGCTGTACGTCTCCTCTCCCAGTTACCTGACCTACATCAAGCTGTGTACGTTGGTGAAGAGGAACGAGAGCATGGCTCATACTCTGCATGCTAAACTGAAGGAACCCGAGGCTGACGAGAGCAAGAGAGGGCCCCGTCCACAGGACCTCATCCGCCTCTACGACATCATCCTGCAGGTAAATGTCTGGACATCACATATCATTTTATTCAGAAGGTTCTGTATGTATGATGAAGTTGTTAAAAAATACATTTGGATAAATGTGTGTTTTCTGAGCTCATTATGTGTCAGATTTGACACATTAATAATTTGATAATTGTCCATATCAGCACTGTGTATTCCAGTTAGTTAAATTAGTATACAAATAAGATCTTAGTTGTCAGTTTCTCCCAGTAGCTGTGTGTTGATTTGTTTGATCTGTGTTGTCACCAGTGCAGGGATGTGTACTTAGCCTGATTTGACAGTGTCATTTCCTGCTCACGCTGTAACTCTGTGTCTCCCGTCACCTCCCTAACCTTCCTCTCATCTCTCCAGAGTCTGGCTGAGCTCTCCACCCTGCAGGGCCTGGAGGATGACCACAACTTCCAGAAGGAGGTGTCCCTCAAGACCCTGGTCTACAAGGCCTACAGGTCAGACGTTTGTGCTATAAACTCTCAGCCAGCTTCTTCTCTTTTTGTTCTTGATCTCCTCTCTTTTTAAAGTTTTGTTTCATGTCTTATTTCTGTTTGTTTCATATACATGAATACACTCATGTGTTGTTGATGTGGTCCCTTCCTCTGTTCCCTCAGGTGTTTCTTCATAGCTCAGTCTTATGTGCTGGTGAAGAAGTGGAGTGAGGCACTGGTGCTTTATGAGAGGGTACTGAAATATGCCAAGGAGGTCCAGTCTAAGGCCAAGAGCCTCAACAACAGTCTCAAGGTTGGTCATATAAAAAACATAAAAAAGTCATATTACATGGTGGCTCAGTTGGTGGATTGTGTGCCCCATGTACCAAAGCTGTGGGTCCCCAGCATCAGCCATGGGTTCGACTCCCACTTGGGGCCCTTTGGTGTGTGTTGGCCCCCTCCATTCTCTCCTTTCCTTTCCGGTCATATCTTCAGCTGTCCTGTCTGAATAAAGCCATAAAGATCCACAAAAAAATATATAAAATGAACAACCAAAATGAATCCTCATTATCACGCATTTTATTTTATTTTATTTTATTTTATTTTATTTTATTTTACAATCCAACATGAAAAAGTCTTCTTGCATGTGTTGACATAGACACAAGAAACAAAAGAAACACCCTCAACAAAGGCCCTGTTCACAGTTGGTGTTGTGATGGGGTCACTCAGACCATCTGCTGAGGTGGTCTGGGACATGTTTGACCCCTTATCTTTTGTAGTGTAAACACAGATGCATTCAGGGGCCTGTTTCAGACAGTAGGTTTAACCAACTGTGAGCCTAATCCTGAAATCTGCATGGACTAATTCTGATCAACTGTTCTGGAAATTAAAACTCAGCCAACTCTTGAGTATTGAGTATGTTATCCATCATCAGCAGAGCTTCAGTACAGTGATTCACCATGAAAACAGGCAGAGAAAGAGCCGAGCGTCCATTTTAATCCAGTGGAGCAGAAATATGAATGTGTCCCAATGCAGACTGTGATGGTTATATTAAAAAACATAAGTGGAGAAAAAGACATTTTCTTCATATTAAAGTGCTTGTATGTTACATTTGTAGTTATATGATTTATGTATGAGCTGTAATTTGTCGTGGGCAGATGACAGCGACTGAAGATGAAAATATGAATCAAACAGATAAAACACAGTTAACTTATGGCCTTGTGATTGTGAAGTCACAGCCTGACCCAGTAATAGTGATCTTCAAACTGTCACATCAGTTTTAGACCTACAGTTGATAATTTGGCTCTGCAGGGTTCTATACTTGAAGATGTGTAAATGTTTCACAATGAAATGCTGTCAAAACAAATGAAGACAAATGCAGACGATACTCAAAAACTCTTTTAAACTACATTTAGTTAGTTTTGGAATCTTAGTCATTTCAGCTGCACCACAATCATCCTCACTCAAATATTCACATCATCTCCAACATGATAACTATGATAGGAATGTTCCATCAGTGTGACTGATCACAGTATGACAAGTGATTGTTCACTGAGCAGTGTCTTACACACGTTAGTGTGATTTAAACAGTGATTCCTTCTGTAATGTACAGTAACAGTTCAGTGCAGGGTGGCTGGTTGACAGCTGTCTTAATGTCCACACAGTCACAGTGTTATGAAGGATGATGTCTAGATTTTATTCTGAGATTCACTGACAGATTGCTCATAAAAGTACTGGTGTTAACAGAAGTTCTCAGGTAATGAACTAATATCTAACCAGGATTTTGATGTTTCTAAGGAATGTAGTGCATTCAGATGAGCTTTATCGACTGCATGAATGAGGAAATGAAACGGTGTGTCAGTCAGGGAGAAACTAAGCCTGGAAAAATATCATACCATGATATGAGACTAGATATCATGATAGATTTTGGATATTGTTATATTGTGGTATTACCTAAGTGTCGTCTTTTCCTGGTTTTAAAGGCTTCTTTACATTAAAGTGATGTAATTTTTCTGAACTTACCAGACGGTTGTAGCTGTTCTAATATTTGCCTTTACCCACTTAATGATTATATCCACATTACTGATGATTATTTATCAAAAATCTCAAAAATCATCAATGGTCATCCCTATAATATTGTGGCAATCTGGTCAAAAATATTGTGATTTTTACTAATTTTGTCACCGTAGCTGCTTCCAACGCTTGGAGGTACACAACATTTCGTCAGTCACAACCTACATTATCAGTAATGATCAATATCGACTGATACACAATTCGATTGACTGATATCGACTGATATCAGACGTCACTATTGTGAGAGGTTTTTCAACCATATCACCCAGGCCTAAGAGAAACTCATTTAGTTTAAGAAAACCTGCCAGTAAGCATGTTAGCTTTACAGTGTTCAGAGTTACCATGGTAACTGACCCAGAGTTTAAGTTATCTCTCCTTCTGAAACAGAAAACCCAGAGTTTCCCTCATGAACAAAGTCAAAATGCTTTCTGAAGCAGAGGCCTGACGTGTCCCCAACCAGGACAAGACAGGAAAATCATCAAAAGCATCATCAGTCCATCTTGTCTTACGCTCTTTTGCAAATCATAAAGTAGTGTAATCTCAGCTGTTGTGATAGTCTGAACATTTATCAGTTCTTGAAACATTTTTGCTTTCCTTGCTAGCCTGGTTGAAATAAATCTGGCATTTGTCTGGCAACTAACTGGCATATTTCTCATGTTTTGAAACTTGCCCTGAATAATTTTGTGGATAAAAGGTCTTTGTGACAGTTATCCAACATTGAAACTCGACCAGAAGAATCACTGTTGTATCTCTGGTTTGTGCAGGATCTCCCTGATGTTCAGGAGCTCATTGCTGAGGTCAACGCTGAAAAATACTCCCTTCAAGCTGCTGCCATCTTAGGTGAGAACACCTTAATGAACAGTTTTCAAGCCAGCTCATTTATTTTTATAGTACGAGAACCCGTGTTGGCCTGTTCTGTGTACAACACTCAGGAGATGTTTGTGTTTCAGACACTGATGAGACTGCTGAAGCTCCTTCTCAGCAGCAGGTGAAAGACAACACGGTAAGAGGACAAAATCATAAATGTTGTCTTTCAGAATAACAAATGAATTGTTCAGCTGTCTTCCATAAAAGTTAGATGATAGGATTAGGAGTTGAATTTTTAAAGCATCAGTCAGAATCAAAAATACACATTTTTCCTCTGCCCTCTATCACTATATAGTTATTCATCGATACTGTTTTGGTGTGAGTTTCAGAGTTTTGGAGATATCAGCCATAGAGATGTCTGCCTTCTCTACAATATAACTGCACTAGATGGCATTAGACCTGTGGTACTCAGAGCACCAAAAACTCGACAGCCATGTCTCTTTCCAGAAATCATGATCTGGTTGCACAAGATAATCCTCACACCTTGTTGTGAGTAGTTTCATGTAGGAACTACTTTCTTTCTGCAGTAGCATCTACTAGACTCTACTTTATGTCTAATAGAAAGAAAGTAGTCCCTGTCACCACAAGCTGAGGCCATTTAGTCCCATTACATTGGAGAGAAGATGGACATCTCTGCGGCCGATATCTCCAGAGCTCACACCAAAAAAATCCAGATGGATAAACAGCACCACAGGCCAGAGGAAATATGTATTTTTATATTATGCTAATATAAACTTGCAGTTTTCTGTGATTAAATCATTTTCGCTTTCTTTTTTTGTTTTCTTCTTCTTCTCCTTCCTCCTTCATTCAGCCCCTCTGCAACCGCCTGGAGACCTTCCGCCTCGACCCCACCCTCGTAGGAAAACAGCCCAATCTGGTCCAGTTCCCTCCTGACTTCCAGCCAATCCCCTGCAAGCCCCTCTTCTTCGACCTCGCCCTCAACCACGTGGCCTTCCCACCCCTGGATGACAAGGTGGAGCAGAAGGGCAAGGGCGGCCTCACCGGCTACATCAAGGGCATCTTCGGCTTCGGCAGCTAAATGGATCCCCCAGGCTCTGGTCTCTCACAGGAGAGCCACCGGGCCCAGAGTTTACCACAAACAACCAGACTTGGGTCAGTTGTTAATTAGAATAATTTCAGTTCCTTTTTATGTTTGATTTTTAGTGCCTAAGTGCAAGATGGGTGGAGTTGGCAGGTCTGAAGAAGGCAGAGTGAGTTGAATTTTCCAAGAAAGATGATGGAAAACTAATTGAATCCATTTCAAGTAGCAATATGACCCAAGTCCACCTGCCTCCTAATAACAGCAGGCATACAGGCTCCCTCTTTAATTTGAGCTACAGCTGCGTCTCTTTGGCTTTCACAGGTCACATGCCACGCTCTCGATCAGTTCAGCCAAGTCGATCTCAATCCCGTCAGAGTGAACGAAGCCACTTAGGCACCATTAGGTTTTTTTGTTGTTGTTTTCAGTGTTATGTAAGCGCCTTCATGTAATTATGTCTCCATTTTCTTATTCTTTGTTTCAGCTTTGTTTCTTAAACATAAAATTTACGAAGTGTAGTTTTGCATTGGTACCTACAAAGTAATGCTCATCAAACACCGTAAATATCCTGTGACTGTAGTGAGACAAACCGAAGCTGATTTATCAGCCATCATAGTCTTGGAAGATGTAGCTGCGTCCCATTTCTTCCAGTCACCCTTTTCTCTGGACTTCTGGACTCTTTTCAGTTGTACTGTAAGACCCTGTTTGTGATTCAGAACTTTACATCACACAGTGACGAGTCAGCCCACCACATCTGTATCCACACAGAGAAATTTCACCAAGGAGTATAGAAAAAAAAAAGATGAACACTACAGGGTAGTAATGCATGATTAAACATGCTACAAAGAGTTTTTAACTGGTTATGAAACGGTCCCCGTTTAATACTGATGCTTCTATTTGATGTACAAAACCAACCAAGACCATCAGCAAGAAGATCAGCTATTTCTGTACAGTTATTCTTGATGCCTGCCACTGAAATCAGATAAAATGATCTTATGTTACATTTTCCCAGGCAAAGTTGCAGGGTGTAGTATGCTAACCGGTTAAAACGAAGAACAAAGCAGAATGAGATTTTTCTTTAGATGATTTCATTTTTAACCTTATGTTTTGTGGTTATTCCAGTGGAAACACTACCACTTTTTTTTCCACAGGGGCCTCGAAAATCAACACAATATGGAGGTTCATTGCAGCCGCTTTAAATTGATATGATTTGCTTTTTAAAAAGCACAAGAAGAAAGCTATGCTGACACCTTTTGTTGTCCGTCTTTTGTGGCATCTGTGTGTAACTCATGAGCAGGCCTCTTCTCACGAATTAAGAAAACAGCTCAGAAGAACTGGGATAAAGCTTGAAAGTTTGAGGTTCATCAGCAGGATGATGAAAGACAAAGCCATGAATCAAAGTGTGAAATTTTGTTTTTCAAAAACACAGGATGGTTCAGTGTTCTAATTCAGCTGCAACCTACACAGATCACCTACACTGTATGAAGGGTCCAACTGCTGCAGCTCGTCTACATGGAAGCCCAGGCCTCACTTTTATCACCATTAATGGTTCACATTATTAAGGTGCACGTTTTCTACAGAAGGACCTGCTGGCTGGTGTTGCAGCAGCTCTTCAGATTGTAATGAACCCCTATAATGTTTTTATTTTATTTCATTTTTTTAAAATTTCATGTCAGCAGAGTCGCTGTTGTAGGACAGCAGTAGCTGTTAAGGAGTTTTTAGCAGCCTTTCATTCATCACACCACCACACCTGTGTGTCAGTCATGAGTAGGACTGATTTTTTTTTCATCACCACTGACATGTCTGTGGATACTGTACTACACTGTAATGCTCAAACTCTTGTCATCAGTTGTTTGTCAGCATCATGTCCACACCAAAGCAGCTCGTCCTCTGATCCCAAAGGGACCTGTTTTCCCTGTGATACCCAGAGTACTGTTTCACTGTCACTCACCCACTCATATGTTTAACTGTTTTGCTGGCTAATTTATATCAACATCTTGTTTTGTTTTGGTTTTTTTTCTTTCCCTTCAGTGTTTTATGTTAAAGAATTAAGATGGACGTGCTGGAACGGTTCCAGCACTTTACCTCGATCAGCCTGGAAACAGTTAGTCATGATCAATAACTGTTGGAAATACAAGTGGAAAGAGAAAAGAAATGATGAGAATGTATGATTTGATTTAATTTCCAGGCCTATAATTAAAATATATTTGCATCAAACAGTCTGTTCGTTCATTTCTTCCGTGAAAAATTCAGCAGTGTTCATTTCAAACCTCGTCCTTGTGATTTAAAGATGCCAAAAGGATCAGGATGGAGGACAAAAAAATGTTTTTATCATGGTGACATCTGTGATTTTTCTTAGAATTACTATAAAATCAAGTTTGTTAGGTTTTACGGAGTAAAAGGTGACACCTCTGTGGAGTACAGAGGTGTGACTGTCGCACCTCTGTCTCAGGTGTGGGTGTGTTTGGAGTGCGTGGGATGCCTCAGCAGGGTGTGAATGTGTGAAGGTTTACTCTCTGTGCATTTTCTTAAGTATGAATAATTAAACGGGTGTGTTTGGTACTCAAACACATCCAGCAATGCAAATAACATTTCTTCATTTTAACATCAAAGTCTTAAATACATTTGATTAAAAGAATTGAACCCCCCAACACACACACACACACACACAGCATCTCTAATATGTCTTATCTGCCATCTGTCATCACCGTCCTGTACACACATTCCTCTGTCACTCCAGAAACATACCTTTCATTGATGAAGTGGAGATGAATGTTTATCTGCAGGAAGAAACCAGAGATTAGACAGTATCATTACTAATCAGCTCAATATTTTTACATTACTTAGAATCAGTTCATTTGCACCCTGTCCCTTTATTTTGCTGTCGTGAGATGTACAGATGAAGGATGTGGAAGTAAATCATTTCTCAGATAGGGAATAAAATCTATTTATTCACAGGCGGACGTCTTTGGTGTGCAGGTTGTACAGTAAAGGGAAAGGTGAAAAAGTCCAAGGTACAGTACTATACAAGCGTCAGAGCTTTGTGAGACGAGATTTACTTTGTAAACCAGACAGCCGTGCTTTGTCTGCTGTGTGTAGTTTAATGAAAGAGACTGACACACCCTTGCTGTCTTTCTACCTTTGTTGTTTCCTCTCAGTTCAGCTGGAATTTGGAGGCATGCAGATAATTCCCTCCCTGCCGTGTTTATGTCGCCCTGAAACTATCAGAATGAACTTGAGGATGTTGCTGATCCTTTTTCAGCCACAGTCAGGTTTGACCTCCACTGACAAAGCTGACCTTTAACACCCTGAAGGACCAGAGTGCAATCTTACACCTACATAAACAGTTGTTTCTATGTATGTGTGACTTGTCATGCTCTTCTGTGTAATGTTTTCTAGCCAGTGTGGCTCTATGGATGATAATGTCAGTCCACCCATAGACTGTATAAAAGAGGTGGACAGCCATGGTGACGTCACCCATTGGTTTATACCATCTTGAAGCCTCAAGTTTGGCATTTTGGCCGCCAATAGTGACCATATATGGACAAGACTTTGGAGCTGGACAGGAGCATAGCAAATGATAAGTTATCAGCTAGTGCTAGCTGGCGAGCTCGGTGGTTAGCGAGGTCCATCCAAAATACAGATCCATCCATTGGGATGCTAATTTTGACTCGCAGAAAACAGGTTTAAAACAAAACGTAGGCCTGCTTACTCAACTCCTGAGGGTGTCTCTTAGTACTGATGAATTTCATTGTTTTTTGTAAATATACTCAGTCAGCATTTGGAAACTGAGGACACTAGTTGTTGAAGTTTTGAAAGTGAAATTCTTTCCCCTCTGGACTGCAGGCAGGTCAGTCTAGTAACTGAACTCTTTTACTACGAAGACACACTGTTGGAACACGTCCACAATGTGTCTCGGCATTGTCTTGCTGAAATAAGCAGGGACGTCTCTGAAAAAGACGTCTGGATGGCAGCATATGTTGCTCTAAAACCTGTATGTACCTTTCAGCATCAATGGGACCTTCACAGATGTGTTACCCATGATGCCATGGGCACTAACACACCTCCGTACCATCACAGCTGCTGTCTTTTGAAGTTAGTGCTGGTAACAATCTGGATGGTTCTTTTCCTCTTTAGCCTGGTGGACATGACGTCCATGATTAGTGAAAACATTCTGAAATGTGGACTCATCAGACCACAGCACACTTTTCCACTTTGTGTCAGTCCATCTCAGATGAGCTCAGGTCCAGAGAAGTCTGCAGTGTTTCTGGATGTTGTTGATATATGTCTTTCTCTTTGCATGGTCGAGTCTTAACTTGTATTTGTAGATGCAGCAACAAACTGTTTACTGACAAACGGTTTTCCAAAGTGTTCCTGAGACCATGTAGTCTCCTTTATACAATGATGTGGGTTTCTAATGCAGTTTTTAATGCAGTGCTGCCTGAGGGGTCAAAGGTCACAGAGATTCAATGTTGGTTTTCAGTCTTGCTCCTTACATGTAGAGGTTTCTCTGGATTCTCTGAATCTTTTAATGATAATATGGATTGTAAATGGTGAAATCTCTAAATTCCTGCAGTTGTGTGTTGAGAAACATTGTTCTTAAACTGCTGGACTATTTGCAGTTTGAGTGGTGAACTTCACCCCAGTCATGCTTGTGAACCACTGAGCGTTTTGAATATGTCCTTCCTGTTTAGCTGTGGAATGTTCCAAACATGTTTGTTGAGAATTCCACAACCTTTTGTATTTTGTCTTTGTACTGTTTTCGATTGAGTACAAGTCAAAAAGGATTTGCTAATCATTGCATTTTATTTACATTTTGCTCAGCGTCCCAACTGTTTTAGAATCTGGGTTGTACAACCAAATGCTGAACAAGACATTTTTAAACAACCAAAATATTACAATAAACTCTCCTGAACTTAAAACACTGTGAAAAGTTCAAAGTTCTCAGGCGAAACACAGACAACACCCAAAACAAGTTCACGGCAATTTAAATGTACACAGCACAATGGATATGCACTGCTACACCTCTATCCTGATTGACAGGTTGCCATGGTAGCGACACAATCCCAAGGTACAGTAGCTACACCCTGAAGCATACCCAGCTTTATCTTCTATTTTACTCTAAATGGGACCATAATTTACTAAATGAACATCATGCTGTATAGAAGACTTGAAACTGGTGACTGAGAGCATAAACTCATTAGGAAACTGTTAACTGGACTCATAAACCAATTGTGAAGTAGGCTCATTTTCTTATAAACTTAAATACAGTCAGACTTCTTTTTGAAACCAGTGGAGTCGCCCCCTACTGGCCATTAGAAAGAATGCCAGTTTAAGGCACTTCTGCATTGGCTTTTCTTTTCATACAGTCCATAGGGCCACCATTTTGGTCATATCTCAACATTAGCTGGATTGCTCATTTTGCTTTGTGCAGAGATTCACAGCCCTGAGAGGATGAATCCTGGTGATCCCCAGCATTTAGTAAAAAAGTCTTGACAACTATTGGATGAGTGACCATGAATTAGGTTAGACATTCATGCCCCGCAGGCTGAACTGTATTAACTTTTAACCTTTAACTTCAACTGTTGTTTTCTCATAGTTTTACTTATCTCAATCAGATAATCTGATTCAGGAAACATCTATCTGAATCATCAGTCTCTTCAGGGATAAACTGGGGTTCACAGGCTTATTTTAACAGACATAATTGAAGCTTTTGGAGATGTTCCTGCAGGGGTTTGAATCAGTATCTCCATCCCAACTTTTAGGTTCAGAGGAAGAAGAACCCACAATAGACAGTATGTCATATATTATATATTTGATTTGATTTGTTTTATTTTGCCATGTAAAAAAACAAAATCATATATCATATCAATTGAAAACGTGAAGGACAACACAAAAAGGTTACTTACTTCCACTGTGGTCCTCTTTCCGGGAAGACTTTGGAAACAGCAGTTGATGAAACAGTCTCATCAGCCACTGTTCTGGAACTTTCAGTCTTATCAAGGTTTATGTATTAAACAATTGATTTCATCTCAACTTTCAAGTGAAAAAATTGACATCTACAGTTCCATGATGGGCAACTTCAAAAGCTGCAGAAAGGCTGGTCATTGTTTTTAACAATATGAAGCAGGATCCTTGTACAGTACAAAACTATTCTAGTTCATTGACAAAAATGTTGACAGTGGGTTGAATAAATTTTTAAATTTAAGGTTGAAGTCTGCTTCTAAATTTATATTGGAACCACATACTGTATGTATCTCAGCAACAGGGAGAGTATCTGTTTTTCCAGACAGGTGGACGCACCCACAGAGAGACACTGTATGACTGGACTGATCAAAAATGTGTCCTCTCCGTGCTGTTCCCCTCTCTGCTGCATAGAAAGCTGCCCCGCTGCATTCCTCCCCATGATTTCCTATTGTTGATACGCTGCAGAGAGACGCCCTGATTCTGAATGACTCGCATGCCTGTAGATGCTGCACACGGGACTTTGAAATGTATGGAACCGTCTTTAATCATTAACATCATGAAGCGTGCCTCTATATGAACATATTACGTAATAAACTTCCCTTGTGACCCACAGATTGTGAGACACTTTTCCATTGTTGACTGTACACACTGTGTGTCTGTGTTTGAAGATGGGCGTGAACAGGGAAAGTTAAAATAAAATACACTTATATAGTCTTAGTTTTATGTTGATTCTTAAACTCTTTAAATGTTAGGTTTTCAAGTTCAGCTTCATTTTCGTGTATTAAAATACAGTGGAATTCTTGTGCTCTGGCTTTCTCAGCCTTAAAAGAACAGTTCATCTTAAAATTAAAAATACACATTTTCCCCTGGCTTGTAGTGCTATTTATCCAACTAGACTGTTTTAGTGTGAGTTGCAGAGTTTTGGATATATCAGCTGCAGAGATGTCTGCTTTCTCTTCATTGTAATGGGACTAAATGGCACTCAGCTTGTGCTGCTCAAAGCTCCACAAAAACACATTAGAAAAATTCTAAACCAGTGTCTCTTTCCAAAAATCATGACCAAGTTACTCCAGATAAACCACACACCTTGTTGTGAGCAGTTTCATGTAAGAACTACTTTCTTTCTAGTTGGAAAATTAAGTAGTTCTGTAGATTCTACTGCAGACAGAAAGTAGTTCCTGATATCTGCAAAACTCTGCAACTCACACCAAAAAACCTCAGCTTTATTATTATGTGTAATAAATTACAGTGGTATTCTTGTGCTCTGGCTCTCTCAGCCTTTACACATAACGTGACCATAAGCACACAATGTGGAATTAAACACAACAATGTAACAGTACATACACACACACATACACATGACACAATACATTATAACACAATTAAGGTCAAGTTAATATAAATGAGAATAATAACAAAGTGCTGTAACAATCCAGTTGGACAATAATCCAATTAGATATAAAAAATAAAACTGAATCAAAGGGAAGAAATCAGGGAAGGAAACAAGAAAATCAAGACAACTCACTGACTCACTCACTATAATTTATTGAAGTTAAATTGCTTTGTAGCCTGTAACAGGCAGAGTAGGAGGTTCCGGCAATTTAAATGTACACAGCATCCAGTCACAGTTTCATCTTTGTGGTTAAAAGTAGAAAAGAGCAGGGGTGGAATGAGCACTAAAAATCTGGACTTTAGTACAAGTACTGTTGCCCTGCTAAAATATTACTCAATTACAAGTAAAAGTACTGCTGTTAGAAATATACTTAAATAAAAGTACAAAGAGTATTAGTTACTTTTAACTATTGATCTCACAGTCACCTCTCCAAACTACCAATAGTTGAAAGCACCAACAATCAATTAATCATTAATGATTTATAGGACTCGGATCATTATTTTCATTTTTTTCTGTTTTTTTAATAATTTTTTCCCATTTTAGATCCAAGTTTAATTTTCCTTATTCAGCAAACAGTTCTGTCAAACAAAACAATGTCAAAACATAAAAGAAATATCCATAAATACATTTTTAATTGGTTAAATTCTTAACAGTTATTAATAATTAATGGTTAATTGTTAACATCCTCACCCCAAACCTTTGATGCAGCAGTGTTTTGTTTTGTTTTTCAGTTGTCTGTCTTTGTTTTAATTGGTTCGTTTGTGATCAGATCACCTGATTAGCTAATAAAATGCAGATGAAAGGTTTGGATATTAATTCAAATTCTACTTAGTACTCTATGGTTTTAAAAGTAACTAAGAAGATTACATCTTGTAATACATACTTAAGTACGAGTAAAAGTACAGACTTGAAAATATATTAATAAAAGTACAAGTAATCAAAAAACTACTTAATTACAGTAATTTTAGTGTTTGTAATTAGTTACTTCCACCCTGGAAAAAGTGGATATACAAAGGTTAATACAAAACTCTGGTCAGGTGTTCTCTAAAGCTGATAACTGATAAGAATGACATTCATGACTAGTTTAAAAAATGTGGGACATGAGGCAAGAAAAAAATAACTTGATGGACAGAGATGATGTTGGGAAACTTCCCATGAGAAAAAAAAACCCTTAAAAATAAATATGATGGTATACAATAGAAATGGGACCAAGTCATTGTGGTGCAAGTCACAAGTAAGTCTCATGTCTCTATACTCAAGTCCTGAGTCAAGTTCCAAGTCAAGACTGACAAGTCCCAAGGCCTAAACTTTGAGTTTT
>JAJHUR010074058.1:0-10058 GCA_027495735.1 Lutjanus campechanus
TTCATACTAAAAAGTAACTTTGCAAAACACTAATTTGATTTGTTGAATTCAGATGGCAGAGACTTCATATTAGCTTCAGCTAACTTTAGAAGTCTATAATAAGTGTATTCTTGGACAGCAGTAATGATCCCCTGGGGAGTAATAACAACTTCTAGAATCTAGCAGAGAAGAAGAGTAATAATTGTAGGAATTGGAGGGAGTCGTTGTCTGTGCAGCAAGCTGCACTTGAGCGTAGTCATTTTTGCAGAGAATGAGGACTGTGTATTTTGTCCCCCATCACTGAAATCACTTTAAGGAGGGGGTCTATATGTGGCCAGTACAGACAGGAGGAGCACCGAAGTAACACTGTATTTGAAGGAGTTCTGCATGAGACTGACATGGCACTGTCATAACCATATCATGACACCTGCCATGAACATAAAGGAGGAGTTTATGAATGTTTATGACTGGTGTAATTACATGTCATTCAGTCTATGTAATTTTTAATGCAAAGTTGAAAATGTTTGCGATGTATTTGCTATGTCAACTTGACATTAACCGAGAAAAAAACTGTCTTTGTTATGACAATGTGACATTATCAGACTTAAAGAAACTGTTTAACTTTATGTTTTGATATAAAACTGTCATATGTGGTTGGTTTTGACACTGGCTGTCATCAGACATTTATAAGTGTGTCATGAATATTTCCTAGACCTCATGTAAAGTGGTACCATTTGGACTAGAAGGTGTCATTATATGTTATAAGGCCAGTTTGATGACAGAGTACAGTACCAAGGTGGTTTACAGACAGATAGCAGCTAGCTAGTTTACTTGTTGCTTCAGTAGGCTAACCGCTATCTGCTATCAACTGTAGCTGGTGTTAGCTAGTTAGCGTGGTTTGTTGTGCAGCTAGCCATCCTAATTAGCTGGCTCAGACCTGAGGTGCCATGGCTACAAAACCACCTTGGTACTGTATTCCTTGTCATCAATCTGGCCACTGTCTGTCTGTGTACAGTCCCAGGCCCATTTTAACTGAAATAAAGTTATATTACACATTATGGTGCATTTAGTCACTTTAAAGGAAGAAGCTGTTCAAAGAGCTGGTGAGTTTTGTTTTTCCTGCATTGCTCTAGGACGTGTAACATCAGGCAGCCAATCACCAGAATATTTAGATCTTGGTACCAGGGTTGGGCTGATGAATGATGCTGACAGTCATTTCTCTCCCACATGTTTTTGACACGTGGGAAAGAAAATAAAAAGAAGCTTTTGCTGCCGTTCATTGCATCACGTCTCAATGTCATGTTTATTGTTTCTTATTAAACATTATTAGGTTACAGACACATGGTGCTGGGATGAAGATTCTTTTAAACCCAGCAACAATATAACCATCCATCGCAATGTTTCACTTTATTTATTTGTTAGGGATCAAAATTTGATATTGAATGGCGAGGCATTTTTCAATACTTGTATACAATATCACAGGGATTCAGTCAGTGCCAAAAAATATTGACGATCGATACCCAGCCCTACATGTATTGATTCTAACTCTCTGATTTATTGGGGAGCTTTAAGATCACAGTTAACCAAGAAGTAGTCGTGGCCTTCTCTGCAGTGCTTGCTTTAAATCATCATCTCATAAAAACTGGCTGGAGGATGTAATGTCACACCTGAAGCTCAAACACTTAAAACATAGTACTTCAGCCCCCACCAGAAAGTTTTATGAGATGCAGCAACCATTTTTCTCTCTCTTCTATTTTCCCTTGATGTTATATGGTACTAATGTATGGGACTGGTGATGTGTTAATGTTTGTGTACATGATAATTGGATCTGTGGGAAAACATTTATATTCTGAAAACAAATAGTTGAATTAAGGGAGTCTATTCTAAATCTTTGGCTCCCTAATGGCTATGGAATAAACTCTTAATGGTTTTCAGCCAAAATAAACTCTAAATATATATATAGTTATTAGTTATGTGCTGAAAATTCACACTACAGATATCTGCACTTGTATCCATAATCAAACCAACAGTACATTCTTGGGCAGCAGTAATAATCCCTCAAGGAGTGATAACAACTGCTACCAAAGAAGAAGAGATTGCAGGAGGATGTGGGGGGAGTTACTTTCTGCCCAGCGAACTGCACTTGAACGTAGGGGTCCACCAGGTCTCTGTTCTCTCCGATGAAAGCCTTCTTCACATTAGCCATGATGCTGGTGTTCATTTTAGGAAGTCCCTCAGCGCGGTGGATCTTCACGTAAAATCTTGCCCACTGCCTCTCTGCTGGGATGCCCTCTGGGAGCAGGAGGTTCCTGGAAACAAACAGCAGCACAAAAACCCATTTAGAGACAAGATTGTGAAGGTACTGATTAGATTTCACAAAAGTACAGCCTGTGGAAAAGTTTCCTGATGATAAGGGGTGATTACATTTACAGAAGTTTATACAAGTTTTAGAGAATGTCCAGTAATTCTTGCAACTATGACCCAGTTTTGGTATAAAATATAATAATATCCAAAGCACCCACAGTAAATTAAAAGCTGTTCCTGAACCATTTGAAGTACATGTATGGTTTTGATCTTTTTTGAAGAGTCAAAATCACTGTAAGTGCACCTGTCATTAAGTAACAGAAGTTGAAACACACTGATGCAGAAAGTTTTCATTTCCACCTGAATATTTTTTTTGCAAAAATATGCCTGCAGATAACCTATGGAAAACACAATGGGACCACAGCAGGTAACACTTTATAATAATCATCATCAAATTGATAGTTAACAACAGCTGCAACTTTACAATAGCCATCCACTTCAATCTATGACACTGTAGATACGCCTCAAGCACCAGTTTTGCATGTGCCGGACTCCACGGACAAGTTAGCAGTAATAAATATGCAACATCCAGGCACCAAAACTATTAGGTTAGGTTTAGGCAATACGACTATTTCTGTAAATTTAGGAAAGAGCCAAGCTTTTGGTCAATGTAAGTATGTGGATGTATGTAACATAAGTTGACGTATGTCGGAATTTATAATCACACATAGCACCTTCATAATAGTCAGCCAAATAATGTTTATAGATGGTTTATAAACTAATTATTAACCATTTACAAATTGTTACTGGTCCATGTTTCTCTTTCCTAAAGGTTTACAAATCATTTATTAATCTTTAACAAATACTTATTATAGTACTGTATATAAAATGTTTTAATGTGTGCAACAATAAACTGTGAAACACAATATTGCAGTTTTTCTCTTGTTATTTTGTGCATATAACTGCATCGAAACAAGTGCTCTGATGGAAAAGCAGTGAATAAAAGAAGGAAACAGTCACAGTAAAACTACCTAAATGTAAATAATATGTGTTCTGGCTTCATATTACATATAAAAACTGCATATTGTCATTTTAAGGCAGTGCTAAGTTTAACAAAAGTTTTTAATTTAGTTTTAGTTTTAGGTGTTTACTGAAAGTTGTAGTTTGTTAAAGTCACATTACAAAATGATGCAGAAATAACTGAACACTGTAAAATGTGTCTGACCACAGTATTAAAAATCAATTCAGTCTGAAACGGGCAGATCAGTGACAGCTCATTACCCCTCTATGTCGTCTTCATCGGTCTCGTTGGCCTTGTGCGGGGTCTTGATGTTGTCGCCCTTCCCGACCACAGCGATGTCACACTTAATATATCCTTTACACCCCGCTGTTATGTCGTCAGGATCGGACAGGATGGCCCACTTGTGGTAAAACTGATGTTCTGAGATAGAAAGATGTCACTCAGTTAGAACTGCGCGCGAATGTTATGTTCAGTTATCAGATCGATATGGGTGCTACAGTTTATAGTTTACCAGGCTGAGAGTAAACAGTCCCGACATCCATCTTGAAGGTTCCCACCAAGGTCCCGCTCCGAAGAAGATTTTTAGAGTGAATAACCTACACAGACAGTTGAGAATTAGATATTAAAATAAAACTTTAACTCTGATAACTCACTGTTGAACTGGAAATGGCTCTAAACAATTAAAAAGTGCGAGTTTTATGGGGAAACAGATGGCTGTGGAGTTGGGGCTGCATAATGTAACTCTCTTAGATCATTAATTAACCAAATTAATGCAATAACCAGCAATATCTTTTTACATCTTCATACAAAGGGAAGAAACATCGACTCTACTCTGCACCACAAAATGTGAGTTTTATTATCTTCAAAACTTTCACTTTTCCTCATTAACACAATCAATTATGCTACAAAATGCTGTAAAATCTGACTTTGAAGGGATAATTTGGATTATTCGATGTAGGGCTGTATGAGGTACTTATTAATAGTCAGTCTATTAGCTATGATAATGTCTATCCAGTTTAGAGAAGCAGAAAGGGACACCAGCATGAAAGCTAAGCGATGAACTGCTGTGGACAGGGTCATCAACAAAAGGTATTTTAGTCATAAGCTAACAGATCAAGACAGCAGAAGACCAGCAACTCCAGTGTCCTGCGATGACAAATGACTGAATTTGCCTGTGGAGTTTGGTTGATTTAGAAAGAGCAATATTTGGCTTTTATAGCAGCAATTTCTCATCACTGCTTAGCCTCCATGCTGATACCCCTCTGTGCTTCTCCAAACTGGGTCTTATAGGTAATACACTATCAATAAGTATCTTAACTACATCAAATAATTCGAAATATCCCTTTAAGAGTAAATAAGAAATCTCAATAATAAAAGGTGTCAAAACACCAAAGAGGGGAACAATGGGGTCGTTCAGCAGTATTGCCGTGTGCACTTACTGACAGCTTGATGATCTTGTCAAACATGACATCAGGAGGGACGTGAAAGTCAAAGACGAAATACTGCAGAGAGGAGAGAAAATGTTAAATTATTATCTTTTCATCGTCAAGCCAGCCTCACAGGTCAGCTGATATTTTAGCCCCATCGCAGCTCTTGCCCCTCAAGCTTTAAGGCAAACATGGTGGGTTGAAAAGAAATCGCTCATTTAAAGTGCTACATCAAAGTTTTGCCATACCTTTGCTGTGGGCATCTTCTGGTGTGAGTGAATTAGTATGGCTACACTGCAGCTTATGTGCAACACTACAAAAGGCAGGGGCTACACAGGGTGCACAGACACCACAAGAACTCAGATTTAAGTTGAAATGAGGTTAGAAAAGAAATCTCCAATGTATACTGAACTTTCCTCTGGACAACCCCAAACAATACCTCAGAAATAAAAGGAGAAAAGGGAGGGTGAAATGAACACAGATATATTACTAGACGCCTGCAGGGAAGTTTGTAGGGAGGCACAATGTTGACCTATTCCAATACTTGGAGGGAGTTCAAACGGAAAGTTACAACAAAACACCTTCACGCCCTGCAAATAACAGCAAAGTGGACTCCAACCAGCTCAGAGCAGTTCAGTGCTGGAGAAAATGTGGATTCAAAAAATGGAAACCACACTCATATTTTTTTGCTCATGCCTGAAGTTAAGCAGTTTTTGGAAGGATGGGTTAAACGCCCTGAGAGAAGTGTTCCACCTAAAGATCCAAAGGTCCTCCTCGGTCCAATTCCTCAAGTCTTTCAGGGGAGGGACAAAATATATTTGTTACAAATACTCTAAATACTTGGGGGTTCAGGTTGAGAGTCCTTCAATGAGTCTGTTAATGCCGTGAGGGAAATCTGAAACTTATACCCCCAATCTTACCCCTTCTTCTTCTGCCCCCTCTCCACAAATATTACACAATTCATTAGCGTAGTAAACTTTCCTGCACTGCCAGGTATCGACATGTATAGGTCCCTGCCTGTAGTTGTTGGCTCCGCCCAGCCGCCAGACACTCCCCTCCCTGATCTGGCTCCAAGAGGGGGCCCCCATCTCCCTGGCCCCTTATCCACCAACATGGAACCAGTCTCATTCCAGTTCAAGAACTGTTCAGCACATTTCCACCAGAAATTAAGTGGTTTGGAAAGTTGGTTCCCAGCTGGCACCAAAGATTTTCTTGGGAATCAAAGTGGGTGTGTCATATTCTACAGGTTGCTGCAGCGCCCTCTGTTGTTGACAATGGTTCCACTCAGAAATGGTTTGTTCAACTGATAGCACCAAGGCTCAAAGGATCTTGAATGGAACCAGTTCAAGAACCAGAGCTTATTTAGTGGAAAAGGGCCCCCTATTTCTGGTCAGGATCTGTTGCTCCACTCTGCTCCACACTGGCCGATTCATGGGGTCTTCAAATCGCTCTTATCTTGGGAGAGCCTAACGGGGGGCTATTGCCCTGGACAACACAGCTCCAAGGATTAGAGGGACACACAATCCCCTCCATCACGGTAAGGTGGTTATTCTTTGCGGGGCCGAAAGAATGAGATTGTGGATATATGAGGCCGAAATGACTTTTGTCTGTAGAATGGCTGGGCTCAGCCTTGGTGATAGGCTGTGGAGCTCAGACATCCGTGGGGACTTAGAAGTAGGGTAACTGAGGTGGCTCAGGCATCTGATCAGGACGACTTCTTTTACATCCTGCTGGGAGGAGTCCCAGGGGTAGAACCAGAACTTGTTGGAGGGATTACATTCTCCATCTGGCCTGGGAACACCTTGGAGTCCCCCAGGAGAAGCTGGAAAGCGTTGCTGGGGAGACAGATGTCTGGAATACTCAGCTTAGCCTGCTGCTCCAGATAAGAAGAGGAAAATGGATTGATGGATAGGTTGTTGAAAATAGTTCCTTAACTTCCTGAAAGTATTTTGTTCATGCTGGAGATGAATAGAGCCTGTCTGAATCGTTCCAAAAGCTCCCTGCCGGAGCATCTGATCCACACAGACACGTCCCTTCCCAATTATTACACTATATATTATAAAATAAACAAATCATGATTTTTTTTAAAAAAGCATCAAAGAAAACCTGCGGTGCAGTTCATGTCTACTTCAAGATATTATATGCAGATAAATTATGCAGGAGAAACAAACAAAAATATGCTAAAAATAAAGATGAGATCACAGTCTGTATCAGAAGATATTCATATTCATGTACTGTAAACTTATATAAAAGACCAAGTGATGTGGAAAAAAGTGATGAATTAGGATGACTCTTGTGTAGTCAAATAGAATATTAACACTTTAAAAATACACCATATATCCATAATAACCTATACAACACAGTAACTGACATACAGTATGTACAAAGCTTGTACATCAACCAAAGAGAAGTGGAAAGGAAGTGAAATTGGATGGTATTACATTTTTATGATAATGTGGATTTTTTTTCTGTGAACTTCCAAAGAACAGAGATGATTGTAGTTTCCCACTAGAACCAATTTCAGATGATTATTCCTGAGAACTGTGGAGCCATCCGAAACAGAGACACTGACTGGAGGGTCTGGACACGAGGAGAGAGAAAGCTTGGAAGACTATTACCTCGATCACTCTGGTTTCCAGTTTGTCTGTTCCACGGGGGGTTTTCAGACTAACAGGAAGAATCGATCGTAGACAAACTGTCACTTCCACAACCTGCAGGACGCAACCTAGAGGCTGAGCTCTGCATGACCCTCACCACTACCAACACTCCCTGCTGTTCAGGAACATACGAGCTGACAAGAACTCTCTCGCTAAGTGTGTTATGTGAAGTATTTTAAAGTCAATAAATCATTACGACACTGAAGCAGCTGCTGGCAGCTTCTACATTACATTTTACTTCCTACTTTTTTTCCAGGAAACGTTTCTGGTTGCAGGAAAACAAAAAGAAGGTGCTGATTGACGACCTCATGTTGAGAAACACCTGCTGTCACTTACAAAGCCACTGGCATGAGATTTATTTACTCTATGATACCATCTTGTCATCTTGCTTTTAGCCTTTTTTACTCAGAGTGAAAAAAATAATTTGTTTATGTCTGTTGTTTAAAATATTACACATATGGCACAGTGTGGGTCAATAAAGCAATCTTTTATTTGATTTAGTTGTCAAATATTGTGTTGCTGTTAATTGAGTCTCAAGTTTGTTGCAGGTCAGTGAATTTTATTTCCTTAAATCTGCTTTAACTGATGTTTTTGGCCACTTGGCGGCAGCAAAAACAAGCTGTAAACACAAAATTGACATTTAATCTTCTTTGAGTTGATACAGTGAACAAAAACAATAAGTTATTGTTTAATTCCAACTCCTACTGTATGAGTAAATCGTCTGCGATGTAAAGCCAAAGCTCAGGATTTATGTACTCTCACTGTATGGTCCTATTATCAAGCCACAACCTGAGTGCTCACACTGTATGTGGAGCACTTACTGTATAGAAAATAAAACATCCCGCCTGCCCCTGCAAACAGTAATGGCCATTGACATTTGTCAGTAAAGATTTGTTTCAAACCTCGCAGGGAGTTTTTGCCAGCAATAATGCTAAAGTGGCATTACGCTTGTTGAAGTGTGTGACAAAAATTACATCAGAGTCTGTTTCACATTGCACACGAGAGCTCCAAAAGATGTCGTGGCACTTTTGTCGCGCACCTCTGAATTTTAGCAACTAGTCGGTCATGGCGTTAGCCGAGCTTTTCATTTCAACATGGAGGAAGACTGGGCGAGCGGGACCACCTGTACAAACATCTGTATTGTAAAGACCATTGTGTAGAGATTGGACACTATTTCAAAGCTACAGACAGATTTGAAAATGCCTGCAACCTTACACGAGTGTGAAAAACTGCATGTGTTCAAGCAAGAAGGATCACAAAATGCCTGGGATGCTACATATATGTGTATATTAAATTCCCTCTTCAAAAGGCCTCATGATAAAATACCTATTGATCTTCAGTCTCTCCTCTGAGTGAAGAACAGTTTGTCACAGTTGCAGTGAGAAAAAAGACACTGATGGTAGGAAACCGACAAGAGCCTGACAACTAGCAACCAAAATTTTTGACAGGTCAGAAAGATTGATCCTCGCTGCCCCCTGTACACAGCATGGCAAACAATGCCCGACAAAGCTGAAATACGGTCAAAAATGAGTCGTGCAGCTCAAAAATCTGGTCAGAAATTGACTCAAATCCTACAGTATAAGCCCATCTTAAAACACTCTGCAGAGCAGAGAGAGTCAGGTGATAGTTTTCTGTAGGTTCATCTCTACTTTAACATATAAGTATTCATGTGATGCATTGTTAAATATTGATTATAGCCGCTTTAATTGGCCACTTAAAGCTGGGGTGAGCATTTTTGTTTTGGGGGTCACTGAGCAAAAATTGGACAATAACCTTTAACTATAATGTAATTCAAGTTGGCTGAGAGAAAACTAGACTTCTGCTCCTTTTGCTCTATTTTAGAAAATCTAGTCTGTGACAGGAGACTTTGATTAATCACAGGTCGGTAAAGATAGTTGATAGTTTAAGATAGTCCACCATCTTTCTCCAAAACTGCTCACTTCACCTGTAATTGAATCCCTACAATGAACAAAATTAAGTACTAATTTACAGAATCTAATGAACTATGCAATCACTGTGCAGATATTGAACGCTGACACCATTTTTATATGACATGTCGTACAATATGATAAGTTTTTGCACCACAGCATTGTGTTTTTACCTCTACAGTTGAGCCTAAAGCAATTTATGTCCCTATTCTGAATCTAATCTCAACAGTCGAACCTCAGTGTTAGCCATGATGTGATTTGTGTCAACTTAAAAGCGACTTGAATACCACATGGGCTATAAACATGGGATCAGCCATGGAAATGCAATTGTTCTGTAGGAGAAGCAATATATGAAGAATAGGAGGGACAAAGTGAAGCTGACAGTTCGTAGGAAAGAGATTTTTTTTTAAAGTTTCAAATGCCTCACCTCGTTGTAGTACGGGCAGTTGGTGGACTCCTTCATAGACGTGTACTTCTTGTCATCTCCGATCTCCACACACACCACGGGGTCCATGTTGAGGCCTATGAGCTGCCGGGCCTCGATCACTGTGATGCTGATCTGAAGGGAGACATTGGCACATCAGATATGAAGGTTAAAACTACCTTGACTTTGCTCACACAGTGAGATAATCTGCAGCAATGCCATCATCATAAATCATGCAGCTATGCAGTAATTACCCTGAGGACCATTCAAAGGCAAGAAACAAAGAAATCGATCTTTCACAAACTCTAATGATCCTGC
>JAJHUR010074066.1:0-28889 GCA_027495735.1 Lutjanus campechanus
AACAACAATAATTGGGCACAGAATGCAATAAAAATTCAATTATGTACCAAGTTTAACCAAATGCCTGTCTAAATAAAAACGTTTTCAGCTGCTTCCTAAAAACATCACAAGAATCAATAGAACGAAGTGGTAAGGGGAGGGCATTCCACAATTTAGGTGCTGCTGCTTGAAAAGCACGGTCACCACGGGTTTTGTAGCGGGTTCGAGGGACAGTCAGTAAATTCTGGTCAGAAGACCTAAGGGCCCGATTTGCTGTATAAGGGAGGAGGAGGTCAGAAATGTATTTGGGCGTTTGTCCGTGCAGGGCTCTGAAAGTTAGCACCAGTATTTTGAAATGGATACGGAAATTTATTGGGAGCCAGTGTAGAGAGGATAAGATGGGCGTGATATGTGATCTTTTGTTGTTTTTAGTTAAGAGCCGGGCAGCTGCATTTTGAACATTTTGAAGGCGGCCAACAGAGTTTTGGTTCAAACAGGTAAAAAGAGAATTACAATAGTCTAAGCGAGAAGAGATAAAAGCATGAATAATCATCTCCATTTCATCCTTGGACACCACAGACCTCAATTTGGCGATATTTCTCAGTTGGAAAAAGCAAGATCGTACAAGTTGGCTGACGTGGTTATCTAGGGACAGAGACTGGTCGAATATGACACCTAGATTCCGAAAGTTGTGTTGCACACAAACACTTAGTGACCCAAGATTCAGCTCAATAGATGGAATAAACCTTTCAGGTGCAATTATTAGGGCCTCTGTCTTATTAGCATTTAACTGGAGGCAATTGTCGGCCATCCAAGTCTTAATTGCATCCAAACAATCATGCAAGACACACAGCTGGTCACTCTCTTCAGGATTAAAAGAGTAGTACAACTGAATATCATCAGCATAGAAATGGTAAGAAATGCCGCTATACTGGTTAATGAGCTGTCCAAGAGGCAACATATATAAAGAAAACAACATCGGACCCAGAACAGAACCCTGTGGGACACCACATGACAAGGGGGCTGTGTCAGACATGAATTGACCCACAGAGACTGAAAAACTCCTTTCAGCAAGGTAGGATGAAAACCAATCTAAGGCAGTTCCAGAGATCCCCACTAACTGGTTTAGTCGATTTAACAGAATAGCATGGTTGACAGTATCAAAAGCAGAGCTGAGGTCAAGCAACACCAATAATGAGCATTTTCCATCATCTCCAGCTATCATTATATCATTAGTGACTCTAAGAAGAGCTGTTTCGGTTGAATGTAACTTCCGAAAACCAGACTGAAAAAAGTCATACAGGCCATGTGTCTCCAGAACATCCGTGAGCTGCGTGGAAACAACTTTTTCCAACAACTTGGACATAAAAGGCAGCTTTGAAATAGGCCTATAATTCATTGGGAGGGTCGGGTCAAGATTAGTCTTTTTCAGCAAAGGCTGAACTGTAGCATGTTTAAACTGGCTAGGGACAGAGCCAGTTGAAAGAGAGAGATTAATCATATTTACAATTGAGGAACCAATTGAATTAAAAACATTTAAAAACAAGGAGGGGGGAAGAATGTCAAGTGGGCCACATGAAGGCTTGATCTTGTGCAATAATTTGGTGATGTCCTCTATGGAAACAGGAGAAAAGGAAGTTATGGTTGTGCGACTGGGAACACAAATGATGGGATGAACTGATGATGAGGGAATATTTGCTCTGATGTCATTGACTTTGTTCAGAAAGAATTTGAGGAAGTTATTGCAATCAGCGTTAGAGAGAGCAGGCACCTGTGGAGTGGTAGGGGAGACAAGTGAGTTTATTGTCTCAAAGAGAACTTTTGGGTTTCTTTTGTTTGATGAAATGAGGTTCGCAAAATAAGCAGTCCTAGCACCCCTTATCATTTCATTCAAACAGTTTAAAAGCTCTTTAAGATGCAATCGATGTACCTCTAGTTTGGTGGTTTTCCATAGGCGCTCTATCTTCCTACAATTTCGCCTAAAACTGCGAATTGACTCGTTAATCCAGGGTGATGATTTGGCAGAGATTTTTTTAGTTTTTAAAGGAGCCACTATATCCAAAATAGAGGAACACTGTTCGTTAAATAACTGGACAAAAACATCCACATCATTACAGTTCGACAGCACATTGGGATCAAATAAAGCTGCAAAATATTCAGTTGAACTTTGGTTAATGGTGCGCCTAAGGGACGTATGATTTCGGGGCAGCAGATCAGTATTACAGGAAACATCAAAAAGAACACACTTATGATCACTGACAAGGAAATCCTCTTGTCGAACATTGTCAATAATCAAACCATGAGAGAAAACTAAGTCCAGAGTATGCCCCGCTATATGTGTAGGCCCAGAAACATGTTGTATGAAGTTAAAAGACTCTGTAATATTAAGGAAATCGGTTGCAGTCTTATTAGTAGAAACATCAACATGAAAGTTAAAATCACCAATAATTAGAACTTTGTCCAACTTTATAACTGTGGATAAAAACTCAGTAAAATCAGACAGGAAGGGGCCTGGTGGGCCAGGAGGTCGATAAATTAAAATACAGTAAAAAGGCCTTAGATTACCAATTTTTGTCACATTGTGTTCAAAGGAGGGGAAAGAGTCATTGCTGACTGAACGGCAGTCAAAGCAATTTTTGAAAAACACTGCAAGACCTCCACCACGGCCAGACAGCCTTGGCGTGGTGATTGAGCTACAATCTACAGGACAGAGTTCATTGATGGACGAAAATTCCATGTTCTTTTGCCAGGTTTCAGTAAGGAACAAAAAATCCATATTTTCCCTAGCAAATAAGTCTTTGAGGAGAAAAGTCTTATTGGCAATGGAGCGAGCGTTAAGTAAAGCCATCCTGATGGGAGACTCAACAGAGGGAGCTCCAGATCCAGCTCCAGCAGAGGCAAGACACAGCGGCCGCAGGTGAAAGGTATTTACCCCCCGCCAATACCTGCCTCGGCTCACTTGTTGTCTAAATCTGTGATTTACAACGACAGTTTTAGAACTGATTTGAAGAACTTATTGATCACCTTTAAGGCTCTTCATGGCTTGGCTCCAGATTATATTTCAGATATTCTGACCCCGTATGAACCTTTAACCTCTGTCCCTTCCTGAGTCCAGGCGCACAAATATAGGGGACAGAGCTTATGGGACCATGAGGCGAACGACCTGCCTGAGGAAATAAGTCTGTTTGAGTCAATGTCTTTGGTAAAGCCTCTTTTAAAAACATACTTTTATCAGAAATCATTTCCTGATTTTATCTGAACTGCCTGTTTATTTGTCTGGTTTTTAATTTCTTGTTTACTCTTTTAATTCTTCATATATTTTATCCTTTTGGTATTTTATTTCATTTTCTCTTCACGAAGCACTTTGTAGCTTTGTTTTGATAAATACCTGATAAATAAAGTTTATTGGGCAGACATCACAATATTCAATATATTGTTAGATCCCTCACCTAAAGATCTTCTGTTTCTCAGGTAAAACCATGAGGCTGGCTTCACTGGTGCTGTTTTTGACAACATATTTGCTTCATTATTGTTGTTGCTGCCTAATTCGTTTCCCCGTATGGTCAGCATCCATCCTGGTGATGTATTGTACCTAACCCTAAAGGATGATGGTGTGCTTATGGCCCTTAAAGAGGTTTGTTATTCCAAGAGATGTGTGCTAAGGGGTGACATTTGGCAGTGTGATGCTCTGCTGTTTTGTGGCGATAGTGTTAGCAGTCCTGGAAAGGACCACTTCATACTCGGCCAAAAGGGACACCCTGTCAGTGCCATGGTAGCTGTGTCGCTTAGAGAGCACCAGGTCCTTTATCTGCGGCAGGGTTTCTGCTATAACATGCAGAGAAGCATGGGTGCTGATCTGTTAAACTTGCCACCAACTGCTTCTACTTAACTATTAAAATAGGTATTTTGTGATTTTACAACAGTTGTCCTTTGCATGCAAATTTAATTTAATATCCTGAAATATGTTTTTTATTTAAATAACCATTTATAAGATATAGGTTTTTGCAGTGTACTAAGCATTTATGAATTGTTAGTCCACATGTTAATCATCATGTAAGTTGGTTCAAAGGTGTTTAAAATGTTGAATGTGAATGTCTATTCTTGACTTTGGAAGCAGTAGTTTTGTAATAGTATTTTTGAAACAACTGAGAAACTAGATTCAAGATTCATTGTCATTATGCAAGCACAACAAAATTGCAATTTTTTTTTCATCCTCAAACTGTGCACTGTATTAAGAGTCACACATATTAATGTATATATAATATATATATAATGTAGACAGGAATTAAGTAAGTGATAGTACAGAAAAATTAAAAATAGGATATATAAAATACAAACAATAAATACAATAAAATACAAGTAACAAGTTAGTATTGTAAGTAGACCTTTAGAAAGATATTTTGTCAAACTGAAGCTTAGAGTTTGAAGTTAATAAAGCCATATGTTGTGTGTGTGTGTGTCAAGCATTCATTCATTTTCATATGTCAATTATAAATGTTTCATAGGAGGACATCGTCATTGACAGTTATTTAGAATACCCTTTTATCTTTTTACAGCTACATAAGATAAGGGTTCTCAAAGTGTGGCCTGTGGGATAATGGCAGCCCTCAGAAGCATTTTGTGCAGTCCCCAACCATGACATGAAATACATGCTTTATATTTTAATTATCTGTGGTCCATTTAAATACTTTAAATAGACTACATATAAAGGTCCAGTGTAATTTTCAGGGATTTATTGACAAAATATGGCTGAAGTGTAATGTAATATTAATGGGGATGTTTTCTTTAGTGTATGATCACCTGAAAATAAGAATAGCTACATTTTTGTTACCTTAGAATGAGCAATTTATATCTAAATATGGAGCAGGTCCTCTTCCATGGAGGCCACCACCTTGTTGCACCACCATGTTTCTACAGTAGCCCAGAATGGAAAGGGTTGAACGCTTCGAAAGGGAGAGTGAGGAAACATGTGAGGCGACATGTTTGCAATCTGTAAAATCATCACTGGATGCCACCAAGGATGCAGAAATTCAGCCCCAGACTTATCTGCTCTGAGCTATTTGTGCTTGTTATGTGAACTTTTACTACAAGCTGAGAGTAGAGAACAGGTTGATTTAAGCTTCACTCTCTATGCTCCGTAATGATGTTTACAAGGGTCATTATAAGAAGGTAGATCAGCTCAGATGTACAGTGCACTTACTGACTGGCCCAGCACTACAGCGGCTGTTTTCACTAGACAAAAGTGTGTGGTTTATACCACTTAGCAGAATAGATGGATCTGCGCCCAAGGATGATATTAAATCCTACACACTGATCCCTTTTATACAACTTAACTGTATTAACTCTGACTCCCTAACAATTAAGCGTTTTTCAGGTTGGGAATGACAACTTGTAGAAAGCTACTTGTTGCATGGCAGATGTTCTGTCATAAATGCTAGTGCTGTTATCTAAGTTAGCAATTCTTGGGTGATAACTCAGCAGTTTAATATGGAGGTGTGATGGAAAAGCCACCGTGGAAAAAATGCTGTGTTGTTGAGGAGAAGAGGAGGTTTCAGGAAAAATGGATCTCTTACTTTATCAGACCTCGAGGGACAGATTAAGTGATCTGCCTTATCTACAAAGAGGTGAATCCAGTTCTCAAGAAACTTTTAATGTTGAACACCATTATGAGACCAATCACAAAACCTTTGACAAGTTTGCGGGTTTTCTTGTGTGGCCCTCAATCATATGATGGCTCCCTAAATTGGCTCTCAGTCATCAAAACTTTGAAAACACCTTTTGTAGTGTTTTATAGTGTGCAATAAACCATTTATTAATTGTTTATCTACTGCTTTTAAGTGCTCAGAATGAAGTGCTACCCAAAGTGCAAATTACACCATGACATTACAGGATGAGCGTACATCCAAACACATCCCCAAACACAGCATCACACACATTCTTCTCCAGTCAAATAAACATCTTGACATCATGCCAAGTAAAACATATTTACCCTGAGGTGTCAGCTCACGACAGGAAGCATAAAAGGAAAAGACAGAGAGATAAAATGAGGAAGTGATGGAGCTCACCCACCCGGTTACCACCCAGCCATCCACAGGCAGCAGAGGGAGCGAGACAGGGGGGAGAGACTGAGTGACAGATGAATGAATGATGCTGCGAAGCCCTCTGTGTTGCTTTAATTGGATTTGAATGGGCTGTCATTGTGTGGAAAAATACTGTAGAGAGAAGAGACTGTTGCACATGTGTGTGTGTGTGTTCCATAGGCATTTACACAAACACACAACACACAAACTTGGCAAAGCCCTGAGTTCTTGGAGCAGGAACAAAATGTATAATTTCAAAAGATGAACCATGAACATGTGTTAATACAGCTCATTCATTGCAAAACAATGCAGATTTTTTTTGTCTGTGTTATGTCGTAAAAGATAAGAGAAAGCTTCTGTTGTAAAGAAATAATAATTTGAAAACAGATGAGGCTTCTGTCTGATTGTAATGACTATTAAACTTCAATTTAACTGTTGTAATGGATAATTAGAAAAGCTTCTCAAGAGATATTTGATCTAAGTGAAAGCTATAATCCATTAATGATTTCACCAATTAAGTCATTCCATTCTATGTAAACACAGTAATTACAAGTCACAATCCATTTATTTTATTATTCACATACTACAAACCTTCAACAGGTACCTCTAGTCTTTCATTTGTGTCTGAGCTGTGACATGTTGGCATTTACGCCAACTCGATATGCACTTTCCTATTCAACAACTGGTGTTTTTGTGCTGTGCACACCTGGCATGGCACAAAGGTGGGAGGAAGGGCAGCAGAATGAAATACAATGAGTTTCATGGAAATGAGGCGTCACAAAGCAAGGTGTTGGTATTTATTTTTGAATTAAGTCATGGTAACAAGAGCCCCCAAAGACCACATCTATTCTCAGGGCATTGCCAGATAATTTGGTACTTCCACTAGCATGCAAAAACACAAATCAAATCCCGATTTAAACTAATTTCATACACATGATTGCCCAGAGGACTCCTTGAAAAATACAACATCAAAACACTGGTAACAGTTAAACAGGAAGTAGCATGAGTTGGCACTGTTTAGATTGACCATGGATGATCATTATTTTGTAATTTAGGGACGGTTACAACAAGTCTTATTCCTCCAATCAGAAACATGCTTGAGTGATGAACAGACAGACAGAACACACGTTCACATACTGACCTTTTGTATGAAGTATTCAAAAATTACTCAGTTTGACTGCTTGTTTTGTTGACCTTTATGTTTGATGGTTAACGTGTCTAGATTAGGACTGTGACGATAACCGCATTACCACAATACCATGGTCATGCGATGCCAAGTGTGAGCTCATTACCATAATCACAGCAAATTTTATTTTGAAGAGTCAATCCCATGTTGAGATCAGTGCATGGATCGATTAACACACCTAGGGATCAGTGCTGTCATACACAAGTCAGGAACAACCTCTGACTGATCGACAGACTCAACCCAAGGCATCCTGGGATTCCTGGTGGGTGGCTAACAACATGCTTATAATAACAATAACTGCTTTCAACACATAAAATTAGATAACTACAGAAGACATTTATTGTTGGATTTATCATCATGGATATACATTACCATGTCTCCAAAAATGCTGTAATTCAAGGCTGGATTATAAAGCTTCTGCAAGGGATACAACGTTGTAAAGGTACACTCTAACTGATGTGTACTGTACATTTACTGTCAGACCAACAACTTACTGCTAAATTGAAGTTTCTCTCTGCTGTGAGCAACACCAGCAGTCTGCTGCTCCCTCTCCTTCACTTACATGCCACACACACACTTACGCACTGCCCTATTCTTGAAAGCAGCTATGCTACACTTATGAGAGTAACTTCAATAAAATCCAGTAAAATGTTATTATTAAGGCAGGCGCAGTAAAGCGCCGTCCTAGGGGAATATGTTGCTTTGTCATTGTGGCCAGAAAAAACACATGCTGTCACAGGCCTGTGCTCTACGCATAAAAAAACAAGACAGTAATTGTTATTTGATAAATATTATTAAATCAATAAATTATACTAGAATATTGTTGTATAAATAAATAATATTAGAATGTTATTGTAAAACAATGCATATTTCCAGAATACCATACTAATTGAGACAAAAGTCAAAAGTTAATTAATAGGATTTAATGTATTCTTAAAGTGCTGCAACAATCCTTGCAACTATCTGACCTCCTCCATTCACATAAATATAGTGAACGATATGTCATATGTAATTAATTAGCAGACAGATGTAAGTTTAGGATATAAAGATTTGGTTGGTGTAACGGAAATAGACTAACTGAGAGGAATACAAAAAGTTTTGCAATCATGCCCAGTCTCCCCCATTGATCCAGTGGGTTTATGCAATAGGTACAGTACTATATTTGGCTTTAGTTTAAAGGCCCTGTAAAGTGGCAATAAATGTGTGTTCTGAGTTTGTCACACCACAGAAATATGTGTTATTAATCACCCAGCCAAATTTGAATGATTAAAAAAACTGCTAAGCATGTGAAATTAGGTCTTAAAATAATGAAAAAGTGATCAGTTTTTTTTGCTCTAAGACGCTGGGGGCATGTCAGCTGGGGGCGCTGAAACCCCGCCCACGCACGGGAGGGTTCCCGCCTCTGTGTCTGTACGAGGAGGAGACAGTGGTCGCTAACGCTGGCAGTCTCATTGTACTGACCGAGCTCTACTCGTTTGAGCCATAGACGCCACCAGACCCCAGACACTGTCCTACATGATGATCAGTCTCGTTCCTCACAGTCTGCATCAGAATGGTAATTTATTTATTCCATTTATAAGCACACAAGACAACTTTTACTCTCTTTGGTGGGAACATAATCCCGCCGGCATCACCGCCCGCGGCATAATGACAAGACCACAGATCATGTCGAAGTGACACAGAAAGGAACCCCAGATCCGCGGAAGATCTCGCGAGATTGATCATTTTAACATCATGTTGAACTACACGAATCTCGCGAGAAATTCAAATTAAGGGTTCCCTTCCAGACACGACCGAAGAAAACATTTGAGGGTTCCCCTAACTTTATAACACAACATTAAAAGCAGACGACGATCTCGCCAGTGAACGTTATGCATGGCGAAATGTGAACAGTCAGGTTGGGTCATAAGATTTGTGAATCATATAGTTTATGAACTTAAGATATTTCCAGAGCTAATGTTAGCTAGCTGTTTGTATATCAGGCGGACAGGTCGTAGCAGTTGTGGCGCTGTGCTTTGCCTCTCTGCTCTCTACCTCGCGGTGAGTCCGGGATTAATTTCTTATCATGTGAAGGCCTCTTAGATAAAGTCACCAAGCTGCTATTCTGCACATTGTGGCATCCAGGAACACACATGCATGTGGTGGATGAGGCATAACTGGTTAGACAGCAAGCAGCAAACTATCATCAGCTTTATCTGTGGCTCCCGAGCGAGCAGGAGAACCGCCGAGGATACTGCGCTGTACATTTTTATACCGCTGGAGCAGCAGGGGCGGGGTTATGCTGAAAAGGCGGCCGCGTGTCATCACGCGGCCGCCCTTTCAGACACGCCCATAAAATCCTGAAACACAGAAATCTTGAAACGCAATCTTAAGTCTAGCTCCACAATTCCGTTCTAAATAGTTAGGGGGCTCTTTACACGTTTTGAACAATACATTTATGACGTATATAATGTGTTTAGAAGAAAATGGCAGAATTCCCTTTACACGCTCTTTAAGTTTAAGGTAAAGCACTGATTGTTCACTACTGTCTTTATCAACTGTGAACTCCATTACAGAGAAATTCTTTATTATCCTTGTCAGATGTGGATAAAGTTATTCATGCTATGATCCTCTCACATGATGGTGGCTGTAATTCCTTCTTTTCTTGCCTTAGCTGTAAAGCTCCCTGTCATGCAGCTCATTCAAAAGGCAGCAGCAAGACTTTTAACTAGACTAAAGAATGTAGATCATATATCCAGACTCCGGTGGGACACAGCCCCCCTTCAGATTTAGGACACTTGTTTGATTAGATATCCCAATTAAAGAGTACAAGCGTGCCAATTTTCAAGCACTTTGTCACTGCGTCCTGTGAGAGACGCCCCTTATCGCAGATAAGATATTGCAGATTAAATGTAAGTTTAAATGATAAGTAAATAAACATTTAGGAGTGACTGCAGAGCCAAGGACAGTGTTCGATGTATGATGATGGAAACTGTGAAAAAGAATTTCCCTAAGGGGACAACAAATAAACTAACTAACTAACTAACTAACTAACTAACTAACTAGATCACTGCTCTAAACAAACTCTTTTTGTCTGTGACTGCTTCTATTGAAGGAAAGAAACGTAAAAGTGACAGAATGAGCGGGCTGGCAGAACTCCGTTTTATGTTGCTTTGTTGTTGTTCTTGTTGTTGGTGTTATTGCTCTGATTTTTCTGATAACAGACATGTTACAAAGAGATGTCATGAAATAAGTTTTTTTATGTATCTTTATTGGCTTACTTATTGTCTTGGTCTGACAAAAACTCATAAAATACATAAGGCCTTATCTTGAGCCAGTGTTTTTTGGACTCTGTGGAAGAGAACCCGCGCTCTCTGTATATACAAGTATAAATGGCTCATTCTAAGGTAACAAAAACAATTATTTTTATTTTCAGGGGATTATTCACCAATGAAAACATACCTATGAATATTATTCCATGCCTGCCGTTTTCTGTCAATAAACCCCTGCAAATATTACACACTGGACCTTTAAGTAATCCCTCAATGATTTACAAAAGCTTGGTATTTTACCCTCATAATATTTTCAATTAAAATGGATTGTTCCATTAAAAAGGAATGGTTGCAAATGTTTCCTAATTTAGAAACGTTTGTAAAAAATATATATATATACAGTATATTTCTTCCATTGTAATGAGAATGAAACAGATTAAGGCTGGGATAATGTGCTGCAGCACTAATACAGTGATTTTCAAAGTGAGGGCCTCAAGGCTGTACGAGTAGGACCTCAGCAAAATGCCCAAAAAATTAAAAAAATAAATAAAATAAAAATTGAATAGAATTATCACTATGTGAATTATTATAAAGTATATTTTGTAATATATCAGAATCTTATTTGCCATGACCATCTTAGCTGGCCAATCAAAACATTATTCATCATGTCACAAGCTGTTAATGTTGACCTGGACGACTGCAGACCTGCAGAGCAGACAAAAGCCCAGACAAAAGGTCAGCTGCAAACAATTCAAACAAATCTGTAATACTTGCAAGTATAAAGTTACATAAAGTATGGATTTAATGCTGCATGTAAGAATGGCTACGAGTGCCCCAAATACGTTTTTGCTTCAAGACTCTGTTCAAAACCGTAAACTTCAGCATCACAGGAAACAAAAGCACCCAGCAGAGGCAGACAGTCAATTTTGCAAGACATCTTGCAAAAGGGGTTCCCTGGCTATAAGGTAATACTGTTTTGGAGGTGTTGACGTGGAAAAGTTTGGGAACCCTTGTACAGTTTGCCCTAGGGGAATGCACTGATGAAATATAATGGAAAATGAAATAGCTCTCATACTGGTAAATGCAAGACTAGAAATAATCATGTTTAAACATCACATTACAGCACTGTACAGTATTGTATTAACAAATAAAGCTGTCTGTAAAACTCGACACTCGAACTATTGTATTCACTTTGTATGAAAATGGGTAACCAAGGTCAGATAGCTTGGGGCTATTAGAGTGTGAAGGCTGAAGCTAATCACTCCACCATATCAAAACAAATGTTTGTCTCTGTGTGTGCATGTGTGTGTGTCTATGTGTGTGTATGCATCTTTGTATGTGTGAGAGAGCCAGAGAGACAGAAAGAGAAATGAGTCTCAGAAAGAAACAGATAGAGAATACAGTGTCTGTGTGTCACATTACAATTATGTAAAAGCAGGAGGCTGCTAGCTCGATCATCCCTCACTCAGGAGTCATATCGACGGAGCATCTGAGACAAAAAGAGAAAAAGAGAGTATCTTTAAAGCAGACAGAGTGAGCGACAGAGGGGAAAAGAGAAGAACAGCAGGAGAAAAAAATGAGTCATGGACAGAAAATAGGAAAGAGCACAAGTGATCCAGAAAGGTAGAGAGGCAGACACTGATGGAGATAGAGACTATACAGTAGACTGTAAGAGCCAGGATGAAGGATCAAAGAAAAGAAAGAGGCAGTCTGAGGGAAATAAAGGAATGAGGTAGTATTGTCTTCCACAGGATGAAGTCATTTTCTCCAGACACAATGTTCCTGTTGCTGTTAAGCATCATGGGAAAGAGCTGACAGAGTAATGGATCACCACTTGCAGAAAAAAAATGCACTTGCGCTCACACATGTGCACACTTAGACACACACACACACACACACACACACACACACACACACACACACACACACACACACACACAAGCAAGACAAAGGTAGAAAGAGCAAAAGCACAATTTTCAAATCTCACCATCTCCACCCTGCAGGTTTGTCTCCCAGCAGCTCGGCCTCTCTATGGTAAACATACAGTAATTGTGAGTAGGCCCTAAATCTGGGCCTATATAGTAGATAATGATGCATTACAAGAAAACATCCTATTTTTATGATGATTTTTTTTCATAAATATTGACACACTGACCACTTTCTTCATGAGTAGTTCCTTAATAACTGCCACAAAACAACTCATTAGTAACATAGTACCAACTAATTAATTATTCAGTGTTTAATCATTAGTTTCTCTTGTGCATCCTCAAGTAAAGTGATACATCATACTTATTACTAAGTAGCTCCTCATTACTTGATGATTATCTGACCATTAGTTACCCTGTTTGTGCCCCCAAAAGTAAACATAGTAAAGCTTACATCCACGTGTCATACACTGTACAGTTGGAATAGATGCTTAGCAAACTTGTAAGCTTATAATGATATAACGTAATACATACATTTCGTGTTTAAGATTGGTTTAACAACATATAATGGTGCTTATTTTCTATCAGTAGCACCACAATGAGATGTGGTTCCCATCTGTGTCTCCAGGTCCTTTTGCCTTTGGAATTCTTGAAAGAATTTTAGAATGTTTTGAGTGTAGCCCCGGATATAATTTTAAAAGCTTGGCAAAAAAAATGCAAAGCGAATGTATGATAGTGTTTGTACCAGCACATCAAAGTAAATGCAGGTCTCTAAACTAACTCTGTGTTTGCATGTATGAAGGGGTGTGGGAGACAGTCTGATCAGAGCCAAAGGCCTTGGGTCTGACTGACCTGGCACACTGATCAGTGACAGCAGGAAGAGATGAGCAGAGGCAGAGCATATAGTAAAAAACAACAACAACAACAACAACAAAAAAACTAAATCTTTTGGAATTTTTTCAAAAGAGAAAGGTAAGTCCCTATGGAGAAACTTTTCAATAACAGTTCAAACTACCTGTTGATTAAGCTTATGATTTGGCTCCTACAAGAAATGTAAATTGACATTTTTCTGCATCATAATTGCTGCTGTAAAGCTAGCAGGCCATACTCATCTGATACGATGGCATACTTGATTGATTGTCCTTTAGCAGTGCTTTTCTCAATAATAAATCAAATTTCCATAAAACAGACTAAAATAGTAACAGCAAACAATAATTAATCATCATAATCGTGAGAAATCCTGGTGGGCCAGTTGCCCTGTGGGCCACTTGAACAGCCCATTATTGGCCCTTGAGGACAATGCACCAGCCCACATCCTCGTCCTCAAGATCCTCAGTCCTCACTCCTTGCTTTCAAACTTCATTCTCTGAATGAAGTTTCTACATTTCTAAAACAGCATCAGCTCTTCATCACTAAACCAATGAAAGCAGCTCACAACAGGGATTCAAGTTAATTCAACATGAGGCTAAATCTACCCAAATGCATGTTTGTTCATTTTTTCAATTTTAAATAAACACATTAGAACAATTTAGAAAGACTCACATCAGAAGTAAGACCAAGGAAAACAACAGGGGAAAATGTGCCTCAACAGCTCTCAATATCAACAGTTCCCTCAGAAAAAAATCTGCGCTATAGTCCCTCTAACATTTATGCAAAGTACCAAAATGACTCTTCATCATCTATAATCATCTGTTCAACAATCCTGCAACTAAATCAGCCAGAGACGTGCAGCGGTGCTTGAACAAAGCTTTATTCCTGCTGGCCTTGAGGAACAGTAAAGTGTTTTCTGTCTGTCTGTCCCATTCCTGGTGTGGCTTGACTGTTACTATTATTTCCAACAATACATTTGTCAAAATATTTTGTTTTTTGCCTCTATTCTGAAAAAGGCAATATTCCTACTAAGCTGTTTACCTGGCTAATGGAAATGAATATTCCTCTAATATTACTATTTACATGCAGCTGTGAATACTCTAATTATGAATGTTTCTTTGTGATTTTCTTTTTTCAGTTTTCCACCGGTGGTCAACCATGTGAACACAGCCTCCCTCTTTCATTTGTTTTATATTTGCACATATCCAAAAACCTGTTGAAATCCAAGCTTTCATAATGTTTCAGAATTGGTGTGTTTGTCCCTCCAAGCAGAAATGTGGGCTTTTCTTTTGTGCATGCATCTTTACCCCAACCTTGCAAACTGCTGGCTAGTTGGTTTGTTTATGTACAGAGCTGACTGTAAACAGGTACAAGGCTGTGTGTCATAAACTGCAGTAAAAACCCCAACTGAGACACGTATTCTGAATGCACTGTATACAGAGAAAGCTCCTAAAACCTGAATAATATTGGTCTATCTCATTTATTATTGGAAAATGCTATATTCACTATCAACATCCAAACAATATCCAAACCAAATATACTGTTTACATGTCCTGTAAACTATTTAAATTAGTCATATTCTGAATGAATGTACATGTAAATGTGAATGTCTACCCAGAAGTTATTGCCTTTCCACACAGCTCCATGGTCTATTCCAGTAGTTATCAAACTCCTCAGAAGCCAAAAAAAAAGACCATGCCTCCTGTACCCCACTTTTTCATCAATCAATAACAGCAATTGGGGAAGCAATAATAAGGGAGAAGGAAGTTGAATATTAGTGAAATAAAGGTCAGCACAAGAACATTAGCTTGTTTGTTTATTTTTCTTTAATAAATCATATTCATTCAATTTAGTTTCACTCCATATTTTCCCCTGGTCATCCACGCTCCCACCTGCTGTGGCTCTATGGCCCACCAGGGGGTTTGAGATCCACTGGTCTAATCCTTGAGCTTACTTACACTGATACATACTAAATCCAACAGAATATGGATTTGAATATTAATGTACAGTATGTGGACTGAATTTGGCAATCAAAAGATTTTTGGGTGGAATCCTGCTGTCTCTGGTTTGCTTTTAAGAAAATTCACAAGAATTGGGAATTGAAGTAATTGTGAAAAACTCAAGCTTGGCCTACTTGTTCCAATCATGAAGGGACTACTTTAAGTAGCTAATCAGGAAAATGTTATTTGAGGGGGACAAAAATAGAAAGTAATGATTAAGTTATGAGTATGATTATAATGAATGAATGATTAAGTTCGGGGTTAGTCAGAGTTACTCATGAAGAAAGTGGTTAGTATATATGTTCACAGATCTTTATGAACTTATCCTTCTATCTAATGTTTGATTAATGTGGTGTCTCTCTTTTCTGAACTCATCATTATCTACTTGATTCTAAATTACTGAGGGACTACTCATTGAAGATTAATTTGTCATGAGGGTATTCCTGATTCATTCCTCACTCACTGGTTAGTAATTCACAGTTTTGTCATATTGTAAAGTGTTACCCTGTGTGCATCAGTTTTTGTGCAGAGGAGTGTTTGTGAGTAATCAGGTTGTAATTATGAGGTAAATTACAGCTAATGAGTCCAGGCTGGATTTCAAACTCTAACATCTGTTGAATTGGATGGATAAACTAGAGGATTAAATACACTAACACATGCACGCACACTTACACAGACGTGCATGTGCACACACACACTGAGCCTTGTTAAATTTTCCATTTTGTCACCCAGGAAGCCTTATTGTAGTAAAAGCTGTGCACCAGTTGCTGTGTATCTACCTGGAGGAACTCCTCTAAAGTGAGCTGACTGAGCTTCAGAGCACCTTAAATCTCTGTGTCATACACCTGAGGTGCACCCTGAGGTGTACCTGTCAGTGCAGACTTCTATTCCCGTGTTCAATGATTCCTGCCACAGCTGACCTCATCTAAGTTGTCTTAAAAGAGGGGATAATGTGTGACCAGGACTCTGCAGCTCGGTGGTTAATGATGTCTGCTCAAAGCAAGGTTTAAGTCCCAGCCTTGCTTTCTTTAATGTGAAGTTTGCATGTTTCTCGTGTGTTTGTGTTGGTTTTCCTCCCACCATAAGTCAGGTAAACCAAAGATTTAAAATTGCCATCAGGTTCAAGCTTGTTTTTCTGTTTCTACATTAGCCTGCAGTGCAACAAACAACCTGTCCAAGGTGTTTCTGGCTGCCGTAGATTTGGCTCAAGCACCCCTGTGACCCTGAAAATGAGTAAGCGGGTATGGAAAATGAATTAATGCTGTCTGGTTGTACTGTCTCAATGAACTGCTCTGGGCTATTATTGTTTCTGTTCGCTCTGCACTGCTGCTGACCTACGCTCATGCACACAGCCTGAGCCTATACATAAGATACTGTAACTCTATAAACAATGCTAAATGCTTATGGGAATATATGTTTGTACATTTCTCAAAGCTTCTGCTTCTTCCATATGACAGTATGATCTGATAATGCCACTTTCTTCCTTTGTCTGTTTTAGAAGATGCATAGCACTGTGCATGTCTGTAGGCCTACATGCAGTAAATGGAATAACGCACGATTGTTTTGAATTTTTTATTAAGTTTTATTTTAATTTCCACTGTTTTATTTAATATAGCACTAGTTTAGCAGAACTTTTCAGGGTGTTTTTTTCAGTTTTTGGTAACACTTCACAATTTTGAATAATTACCAGGGAACAAACAAGGAACAAATGAGAAACGAACTGCTGGTGAACCATTAATGATCGAGTAATCAAAATTTACAGAGTTGCTAAGGATTAGTTAGTCATTAGTTAATGAAGAAACAAGTGAGGAATGAATCAGGAAAAAACTTGATAATTGATTAATCATAGATAAGTACTTCCCTAATGGAGGACTGTTTATAATGATTCTAGAGAACAGAGGGAGCTCCCATATTAATGAATCATTAGGTAATAATTACTTCAAGAGTATCTTTGAATCAATCACACTGACCACTTTCACACTTTTAACTAATTACTTAAACATCTATTCATGTCCCTAAAATAAAGTGACACATAATACAGTTGCTGAGCGCTGAATCATTACTTCATCATTATCTGTTCATTGACTAATTATTATTAATTAATTACTGACTATTTCCCATACATATAATTTGTGACACATCACATCACTGAAAAACAAAACTTCATGAATAAATTAGAGAAAAATACAGAATACAGGAAATTACTTCGCACAAATAAATATTGATAATGAGAAACAAAAATCAGGGGGAAAATTATCAAATTAAATGTCAATAAATTCTATGTATTTACAGATTGGTGTGTTATTTCTATACTTTCTATACTCCTCAGGTTCATGAGCCAGCCATTGTGTCCACTTTGAGAAAACACTGAGCAGTTAAACATGCCTATATGTTATATGTCACATTTTTCTATCCTTTCCAGTTGAGATGTTAAACAGCTTTACTTGAACAGTTAGTTGAGCTCTACAGTACAATCAGGGTGTTCCTGAAAAAAGACAGCATCACTCTCACTGAAATTCCCCCATAAAATAAAAAAAAAAACCACACAAAAACAAAAAAACAAATCATCAGCAACTGTACAAAATTTGATTAGGAGTTATTAATTAAATGGTTTACTAGCAGTTAGTTTGACATTCGTTCCTTATTTGTTCCCTGGTAACAAAGCAAGATTTTGTGTTCCTTTGTAAAGTGTTAAGCTGTTTTCTTAGATCGTTTGACATTTATTCAAGTGATGTGGTACTTGAAAATACTTTTGAGGGTTTTTTTTGTCCTTGATGGGATGTTACAATACTGAACCATCTCTATTAAATTCAACTGTACAAATATTAAACCTCTTAAATGTGAATCCATGTTCATTTACACACCTTAAATCAAACCACTTTTTTCAAACATCAGAGTCCATTAGGTTTCTTCTGTGGTGACTCATCTAGATGAAAAAGATGACAGACGCTTTTGTTGTCCGTGATGAACAGACTGAAAGTGTGCTGAGAAGAGCGTGTGGAGACTGAGCATCTTTGTTGTTGGGCATGTTGTTTTGTCATGAAGTTTTACAGTTATTTTGAGAGTGTGGGTTTTAGTTCCCATCATATAAACAAACTCAAAAGAGAGTGACTGACACACATTGTTAAAATGTTTGACTGTTTCAAGGCAGCCCAGTGGGACGTCCTTGAAAACACACCAGTGTCGCCAACTTAGCAACGGTGGTGCTGGAGTTGGTGACTTAATTTTGAAAACAAGCCTGGTGATAAACCTCTCGAAATTTTGGGCAGGTACTCTTCCTTGAGGAGAGTTGATAATACAGCTCTGTGCTCGCTGTGGCTCTGGGCTGACAGCTGCGTTCACTGAGTGGGAGAGAGGAGCAGCCACGAATACTCGACCGCACAGCAGCCAGACTGAGACAGGTAACTGACTGCACTGTATCCACAGCAGTATGTGAAAACAGCATGTTCACTTGTTATTCAGTCACTCAATGTGTCTCGCCTGCAGGTGACTGAACTATATCGTTCACTTTTATTCAGCTTAAGTTTAAAGAGAGCAATAGCAACTTTTTAATAATACACGTTTTTAGATATTCCACACATTCTGTATTGGCCTTCCCTCTGTATCACTCTGTTTACAGCTAGTAATTCCAACACGTTTTCACTACCAGCTTGGCAAATACAGCAGCTTAGTCAGTGGCCCTACGCTGCAAACTATGATGCTGTAGGTCTAGGATCAATTTTGTATATGCAGGCCTCTGCAGTCAAGTTAGCAATGATAAATATGCAACGTCCAGGTATACTTTCAAAATAAATACACAAAAACTACTTCGATAGGTTTTCTAGGAAAATATCACAGTTTGGGTTAGAATAAGTACATCACTTACATTACTAATGCAACGCAGAGCAACGCAATGTAAGTAGTAATGTCATATAATGTAAACAAGTAATGTAAAATATTGTAATGTAAGGTAATGTGAATCAACAGAATGGAAGAGAACTTAAGTTAACTTATGTGCATACCTACTTACACAGAGCTCAACCATAAGGATTGCTCCAGGCCCAGAAAAATACAGGCTAGTAAATCTAGCACACACTTGCCCGATTGGGCAAATGAAAAAAAAAAAAAAACTTTAACGTTAAACCCTGCTTTTGTACTACCTTACGTTACATCCTCTGGAATTGTTTGACTGATCTGTCCACCGCATCTCCTCCATACTTGGACTGTCTCGAACTTTATACTATATCACCTGACTTCTACAACAAGACAGGGACACGAGTACCAGTGTTATTGTTGAAGCACTGGCACTGACCAGTCTGCTGGATTTGATGCATTGGTGGTAAGAACTGGCTGAACGATTCACACCAGAGCATCTACTTAGAAAATGTGACAGAGAACCAGTGATGCATGTTTTGGACACTCAGCATATGCTGTTAATCTCAACCTGCAGACAGAACATTTGCTGGTCTACTGTCTCAATTTCATTTCTGTTCATTCCGTTATTTGTTGCATTCTCAAGATATTCTTTTAATGCAAATATTTCATATTATTCTGTGAATCATTTTGTCCACAGCAGCAATGACCAGTATCTCCATGGGAAATCGCAATAGCTTCATCTAATTTCCGAATAAATGAATCTAATATAACATTTTATGGATTTTATTTTGACAAAATATCTATACATTCACAATATTAGCCATTCAGCGTGTAATAACCTGTGATTCCACAGCATCTACAGACAAAGTGAAATAGTTTTATTGGCATCTGTAAATTAAGATGCTTTCTATTATGGGGGATATAAAAACCTCTCTCTCACATAGAGAGACAAACAGATGGATAGATTTATGATGGACAATCGGGTGGATGGACTCTGATAAATTAACAACAAGATTGATGACTGAGAGAAAGACAGAAAGAGAGGGCAAAAAGAGACCCACATGCATATGCGTGGACAAACAGATGGACAGACAGTTTGAACAGACAGACAGATAGACAGATGGTGCTTCTATTAGAGAAAAGCGGGGCTTTGATGAGACGGACAAACAGACTAGCAGACTAGCAGACAGACATGCCGACAGACAGAGAGTCTACTGGGATGCTCTAAATGGGCAGACAGAATAAATGAACAGGCTTGACATTCTGATGTAGAGATGGGGCTGTGATGCCGGGGGCCAGGTGAAGAGAGGACGTTGTATCTCTGAAGACCATCGACATGAGGAAGGACTCAACTTTAAAGTGTGTATGCAGATGTGTGTGTAGGTGCTCATACACCAGTGTGTATGCGTGCGTACTCGCATGTGTGTGTCTAATCCTGCGCTCTGGCCATAACCGAGGTACGAGATAAAAGTAGTGAACATGCTGCCAAAACAAGGTGCTAAAAGACTGAAGATACTAATGGCAAAGGTTTTATACACTCACACACATCCGCATGCACAGCATACACATGAGGACAGAAGGACAACAGGGACATCTGTTCTACAGTTTTATCTCCTATCTAGCAGAATGTTGTAAAGGCACACTGTGATGTATGAAGAGGGCAACAACTAACCTTATTTTACAAAATGTTGAACTCTAAAACTGCCACCTTGTGCTCCCCTAAGCCCACTATGAATGACAAATTTTATTCATTTAGTTCATCAAAGCCACGCATGAGTACAGTATGAAATAGGTAAGGTAAGCAATACACAGGGCATTAGGGAGGTAGAATGTATTTGCTGCTCAGCATAAAGTTTTGTTTTTTGACCTTGCTGAATTTGGAACCGTGCGGTTTTGGGGCCTTTTCCTATTAAGACACAGCATAAACATCCATTTGAAGGCTTAATAGGGAGTCGTGGAACTACCGCTTGTGTAGTGTGTGTGTGTGTGTGTGTGTATGCGTGTACCAAGTCCCCCACAGGCCCTTAAGTGGTGTGTATTTATAGAGAGTGTGTCTCTCCGAGGCCCAGAGGCTGGTTATATGAGCCCCTTCTAATGGCTAGGAGGAGAGGAAACAGCCACAGTCATGTTCCCACAAAACAGACACACATGCACGCACACGTACGGGTGCACACACACGGGCATTAGATAAGGCAGTTAGATGTGCTGTTGTTCTGGCCAAACTCTGGCCTCTTAGAGTAACACTGTGACCTTTTTTACATGAATAAAAATGATGTAACTGGATAGGTCCACACTTAAAGTGGCCATATTGTGCTTTTGGGGTTTTTTCTTTGCTTTAATGTGTGTAAGAGGTTCACAAAGTTACGGGTGTAGAATTGTTTAGGGACAGTAGGGACATTTCCCTAGCAATAAATTTGATCAGTGAGATTCGGTCTTGTGATGAAGTACCTGTGATCATTAGAAATACAAAATAATGGGTTTTCAAGTTGTGAAAGATTGCATTTCCCGTCATTATGCCTCACATTGGTTTGGTCCACTTCCCACCTATAACCATGGGAGTCTTTTATTGCTGAAATATTTAAAATATGAATTTAGTGACTGGCTACACACAGTAGCTTGTAAGTTATTCAGACCATTGGGGGAAAGTGAGAAATCTATTATTTTGGAGCTTATTCCCATCCATGCTGTAATCCCAGTCAGAACTACTCTGGCAGCAGCACAGCGTCTCTCTGTCTCTCCTCGCACTGTGCACCTCAGGCGCAGCGTTGGGAAGTTACTGAAATTTAGTAATGAGTTACAGTTACTAGTCACTTCTCTCAAAAGTAACTGATTTACTGTACCAATTACTGCACATGAAAGTAATTAGTCATTAAAGAAAGTAATTTGCATTACTTTTATTTGTTTGCTTAATAGTTATATTATTATAGTGGAGCTATATTATTTTATTTTATTATTAGCTGTATTATTTTAGTGACGCTGTAATGTAGTGAACTGACTCATGAATCCCCCAGCCTTTTTTCTGTAACTTTTTGACATCACTATGTAATGTTGCATTTATAATGTAGGGTTCAAAAATAGGTACTGCAGCAAATAGTGAAATGGAGCCATTAACGGTACATTAAATAGGTTGAATCCTTATTTAATGTATGATTTTTAGGTTGAAGCGAGTTGCAAAAGCCCACTAAAATACACACTCTGGAGTTTGTTTCACTGCCTGCCAGACTCCTTCAACATATTACTCAGTTTAACTTTTATAAAGATCTACTCCTACTAAATGATTATTAATAATTTCTTATGGCTCATAAACAGATGCTAGCTCATTTGGCAAACATTCAGTATTAATTTTAACTCTAATAAACATGATACATGGAAAATAAAAAATAAGAAAACACACTTGTTAGAATAAAAATCTCAGAGAACATGACTGACTGACTGCAGAGTTCCTGTTGGAGAAGTTTCCTCGTTTCCTCTCATTTCCTGTATCTCTTATGACATATCATGGTCTTTTTGTGATTCAGTCCAGTACATGTTACATGTTTCCCCTTTAAAGAGATAGGAGAAGTAGTGTCTGTTTCAGACAGAGACTGAATAAAGGAGTTGTAGCTGTAACCAGTATGAGAAAAAAAGAATGTGTTTTTTTTTAAACATGAAAGCATGTACACCTACTCTGGCAGACATCCAAAATTAAAGTAGTATAATCTAATCTTATACAATCTTCTCTCATCCTGTATAACTGGTGGTGGAGTGTACAGTAAGTGGCTTTGGGCAGCAGAAGAGCAGGATGACTTCACACCAAATGGAAATTCCCATGTGCATCACTTTACTTCATCTCCCTTCACGTGTTCTGCGGCCTGCAAACACAGGTGTTGCTGGTTCCTCTTGTCCTTCAGCTACGTCGGGGTTACATACAGTAAATGAGGTAAATGAAGAAAGAGAAGGGCCATATGGCTTTGTTTGGATCTGTACACAGGCCAGCCAGAGTGTGCGCACGTGTGAGTGTGTGTGTGTGTGCGTGCGTGTGTTTGATCTGTACGCGGGCCAGCTAGCGCTGAAACAGCAGCAATTTAACTGATGCTCTCACCATATGGTTAGAGTGATAGCATTAGAGAACCTGCGCTGAACCTGAAACAGAGACAGAGGGAGAAAGAGGGGGTAGGGTGGACCAGAGCTGGAGGCCAGGATTTGTAGAGCAGCCCCATTATGGTACACTGGTATGCAAATCATGCACACACACACATACAAACACAAGCACATGAGAACACACACACACACCACATAATGTCCCTACAAGTGTGCAGGCACGTAAATGCAAATTAATGTGTGTGATCATCGCACTGACCAAAGTGTGCTTGCAGGGAAATACTCACAGACTTGTGCACAGGTGTGTGTGTGTGTGTGTGTGTGTGTGTGTGTGTGCGGGTGTGCGTGCACACACCGGGATGCATAAGCAGGAGTGCAGAGTTATCCTGTGTGTTTCAGCAATCTGGGTGATTTATGCCTTGAATACTGCAGTGTTTTAGGTGGGATCTCAGGGAATTCACAGCCATATGTCCTCATTTTCCTGCCTCTCTCCTACACACACACACGCACACACCTTTAAATACATACCTATACACACACAAACTGTATCACTCTCATGTACACAGGCACACACACACTATTTTCAGCTTAAAGGGCAAGGGCAAAAGAAGAGTGTGTGCAGGTTTGAGAGTGCGAAGCAGGGGGGATAAGGGCTATAAGGCAGACAGTCAGAATTTTCTGCTCCAGTTAGAGAGAAATTCTCGGCTCCTGCTTTGGGAGTCAATGGACAAGTGGGATGAAAGGACGAAAGGAGACAATATGGACACTGGTATAATGGTGGTAAACTGGTGCAGTTGGCAGATAATGACCCTGTGTTTTGTTCTTACAGCAAGGCATGTTGAGGGAGATGTTCCTGTTGTGGGTGTGTTATGAAAATTGCACTGACAGTGTTCAACTCTGACTCTAATGCTTCACCACCTGTGCCAGCCAAAAGAACTGAGCTGGGAAAATCAAATGCAATTACTTCCATCAGGATACACTAAAGTAGCTGCTTTGGTATAATACCAGATAAGGTTTTATTAAATAATTAATAGTGAATAATAAATAAAAAATATTTAAAATATGTATAGTCACTTTAACGTCACTGAAAGTTATGCAATTATATCATAAGACTTGAAAAGATTAACCACTGGTAAGTAAATCTAGGGCTTGAAAAAATATTTGTTTGTACTAATTCCTTGTTTATGTATTTGCCACCAGCATACTGCTTGTCTCTCTCAAACAAACAGAACAAAGACTATAAAGTGTGTTTTTCAAGTGCATTTTCATTTTGTCCTTGTAAAAACTTCTCTCCATCCTGGATGGATAGTGCTATCCAAATAATGGAAATTCAGCTGTAAAGCTGAGTTACTTGTGATGGATAAGATCACGGTCCTTTCATCTGCATAATAGAACCTCCTTTGCTGCCCACATAACACAGAAATATCATCATCTTGATATACAAGCATGATGATGATAATGCTTGATTAAATTCTATGTAAAAGAAAAATAAATTTGTTATATAAGACGTTTATAAATAAAGTACTGTAAATAATTATATAAAAGGTAGATACTACCTTATCTTGTCTGACACAACTGTTTCTTGTTTTCTCAGGAAAGATTCAATCGAAAGCAACAGTGTGACAGTCTGGCTAGTCAGACTAGCTCAGACTAGTCTGACAGGCATGAACTGATGAAGCTTCTTGGATGAGAGGCGAAACATCTTCAAAAAAGACTTTTAAACAAGTCCAGTTGCTTTCGATTTAATCTTTCCTGAGATTACAATGACCTGGATGAATGAGAACATTCACTGACATGTTTCTGAATATAAAACACCATTATATTCAGCTAAAATAAAAGTTGGTTGGTAGCTTGTTTCTTGTAAAGATTGGGTGAGTGGTGGAGGAAGGACACATGCAGGCAGAAATAATATTCACCTGGTGTATAGTTTGTTGCTTGTTTTGTCAAAAGTGGCTTGTGAGACTGTAGAAATTAAAAATATGTCAAAAGAACACATGACAATTTAAATGACCAAAGAAAAACTTGGCTAATGGGCAGCTGAACTGAACAGCTTCTATCCCTGACAACAACAGACAAAGTAAGAACTAGACGTAAGAAAAACTGGAACTCCTGCTATAAACATTTGAGTAATTGAAGTTGAATATGACCAGTAAATTAATTTGGACTTCAATAAATTAATTGGTTGGGAACATATGGTTATATCATCACAAGAACATCACACATTAATCAATGTTTCTTCCAGTGTTAGCCAACTGACTAATTTTCAAATGCAGTCCTTTGGTGAGAGGTTTTAAAAAACTAGAACCAATAAAATGATCAAATTATTTAAGAATGTGAATTATGTCAATAGGCCTACAGTATATATACTAAAATCACATTAGCATGCTAATTATCTAACTAGCATGCTAGTAGTATCTATATATTAGTATGCCAATGGTCTTTTGCTTTATGCAGACTAACACGCCTTTGCTGCCATCAAATGGAACTCGTGAGCTCAAATCATGAGAAAACTACTGTACAGTCAGCAAGCACGTCACAGCTTGTAAACTCGTAGCATTCAGAAAATTTACACTGGGAAGGTTGTGAATGGCCTGCCACAGGAAGGGGTGTTAATATGGACTCTCCTCATGGACACTGCAAACATGACCCCATTTGAGGGCAGCATTATCCTCAGGGCCCTCAGCATGCAATGGAAGAGAAGGGTAATGCTAACTTAGCTTACTAATAGACCTGCAGAAACTGGAGTGTGTTTGACCAGTGTGCAACCTCTTATACTCTACCTCTTGTACTCTTACAGGGCACAGGTTAATACTGTGACACTTTGAATACAACTTATTTTAAATTAGCCCCAGCTCTCTTCAGTCTTCAGTCGCAGCTTGCACCTGCAGATGAGGTCCGTAGCACAGCTGTCTAAAAATCAGAGACCTATGAATTAGAATGTCAAGAGAGGAGAAACTGGAATGAAACATTAGTTGAAGGGAAAAGAGGAATTTCTGTCCTGCAGTGATATGGAGAGCATGAAGTGTAAATGAAGAGCAGTCTCACCACGTGAGTGAAGCTTTTCAATTAACTAACCATCCTAGAAGTACTCAGAAGACAGCGTTGGATACATATATGTGTGTGTGTGCCTGTGTGCATTAGTGTTTTTCAGAAGGTGTAAGTCACCTTGACTGCGTGTACAACCCAACCGTGATTTTTATTCTTTTGGCAGACAGTCCGGACCAACTCTCAGAGGAGAGAGCCATGACTTTTGAAAGCTGAAGGCATCTTCATCTGAATTTCCAAGTGTTCAGGAGGCTACATGATGTCAGATTATGTTGTATGTGTGTGTCTTCGGCAGAGCAAGATGGATTAGCCCCCAGTTTAACCCGTCCTCGTGAAAACACAAACTGACAGCGAAGGCTCCCTGAGAGAGAGGCAGAGAGGAAGAGATCCGAGGTCGATTTCTATTATTGAAATCGTATCCCATCTTAATATTGAAACTGTATCTACGCTCTGAGAGCCATCATCTTCCATCTCTCCCTCTCTTGTTCTCTCTTTCGCTCTTTGTTTCCTTCCCCCTTTTCACCTCTTGGTTTCTCAAAGGAGAACTGACAGCCTTGGAGTGCCGGCTGGGGCAGACAGAAAAGCATTTAGTCAGAAGGGAGGAGGGGCGAGCAGGGAGAAAGAAAAGAGTGATAAAAAATGAGAAGGGATAGAAATGAAAAAGAGAAGAAAGAGAGACAGAGAGAGGAAGAAAGGGGGGAGAAAATCTCAAAATTGTTTTTGCTCATCTATCTGAGCGCGTTGCACAACTCTCAATCGCTTTTGCTCCTCCCTGCCTCCGTCCCTTTCTTCTTCCCTTCCTTCTGAAGTCTGAAATCTCTAAGGAAGCTCGCTCGTAAGGCCTAATTTATTTACCACCGCCACCCCAGCTGTATCACTTCGTCATTAATTTACCAATGTCACATTTGTGTGAGCTGTTGGACACCAGCTCGTGCAACACTGTAGCTACATGCAGAACATACACGCAGTGAATCTATTACTACTATTCCCTGCAGAGTTAAGGCATTTGGTATGAACCACTAATGAGCCCCGATCTGACCTATATATTTAAATCATAGATGTACTTCTGCTATCAGCTGTTTGGACCATTATCATGAATCTGCTTCGTTTGCCGTTACACACAACTACATGGGACTAATGGGCTTTCTCCATTTGTTTTACAACAGAGACCACTTTTCATGAATGTGAAAAACTTGTTATAGTTTGAGTTTGCATTCGAAGAATTCAGACAAATGGATGCACCAGAAACACACACACAGACACAGTGAGGAGGTGTATAAATTAATCACTACTATGATCACAGGGAGCAGGCTCCACCATGCTTGATAATTATAGATGTACGGAAGACAGAGACCCTCTGCTAGTGAGCGCAGGGAGAAAAGGTGTGTGTATGTGTGTGTGTTTGAGAGTGAAGTTTCCCAAGTCTTCACAGCTCACTTGCTCACTAAATATTCAGGGAAGCAGTAGCAAGTATTACATTGATTTTGCATCACTGGAATAACAAAGTACATTCCATCTCATTAAGATACTCACATCAAACACATACATTCATGATGAAAGAAGATATTAAAAACTTGATGGAAAGCTTTCAATAATACAATGGTGTAATGAAGCAATAATTCTCCAAGCTGGAAGGGTCTACAAAATGTCGAAAGAACTTAATTTATTAATCAATAATCATGCAAAGTTCATTTTGGGCTCTTAAAAATTATTTAATTTTCCTTGTTTTTCTCAAAACAGTGGAAGAATGTTATGCCTGAATGCTTTTTAAGAGCATCACAGCAGGGAAGAGCAAAGTTGCAAGCCGTGTTTCCATCAAATTTTCAGTTGTCAATTGTCAATATGAAGCAAGCTTTTGAAATGGAGCAAAAAAGAAGAGGGAATTAGGGACATTTCCATCACTTCATTTGGAGTAAGAGAGTAAAGTAAGCTGTGCAAACCATAGCTTCATCAGAAGTTAGTGGTATAGTGGTGTGCCCCATGGGACCTTAATTCAGAGACAGTATGAATGGCAGTCAACAGCAAGAGACAAATATTTTTTTTTTTACCTTTTGAATTGTGTCACAAATTACACAAATGATGTTCATTGAGTAAAAAGACAACTTCACAAGGTAAGAAAGTTGCAACTTGTCATAGGTTTGTCATAACGTTGTCATAAGTTTTGTTTGAAACTGCTTAGTGAGCTACATGTCTCCTCTTGCACAATGTACTTTGTCAAGTCCTATCTAATTCTCACTTTTAATGTTATATTAGTTTTATCCAGTGACTCCTGGTCCTTTAAGCAGCCTAGAAGCGACAAAAGACTCATTAATGGTGTGACTTCATCCTGATACAAAAACACAGGCATAGATTTTTTTCAGTTAGGCAAGTTGTAAATATTCTTTCATGTTTTTCGTTTTCATTAATGTCAGCAGAAACAGCTTCTTCTTCCCTTTCTTCTTCTCTTTCTTCTTCTTCTTCTTCTCTCAAAGTGGAAACATTTCATCAGTCACACAAGATAAATGTTTACTACGTCATAACCTATGCAGAAAAGGTGTTTCCATCTCCATTCAAGTGTGTTAACTCTTTTTTTTTTTAAAGACAAAAGTCCCCTCAAGCAAGCATAAAACCTTTTTTTT
>JAJHUR010074068.1:0-18293 GCA_027495735.1 Lutjanus campechanus
TGTCCTTACTGGACCTTAGGATTACTAATAAACTACCAAAATATAACAAGGAACGGGAAGCAGCCAATAGGAAGGCTTTCATTGTATAATAAACAATGGTCGGATGACTTAAGCAAGGCAACTAAACACATCTGGACAAAATATTTGGAGGTATGTTGTATTATCTTGATTGTCTCAAGGAAATATCACCTGTACTACAAGTTATTTACAGTGGAGAGCGGATGAACAAACACAATAGCTTGAATTTCAAGAACACAGGTGGAAGTAATTTGTTTGTGCGTATAAAACAGAAATAAGTTTTTCCAATTTTGATGAATTCCATAAAAATAGAATTAAATAATAATGAAATATTTTAGATGGATGGATAGGTGTTTATTTCAGTTATATTATGTATTTTTTGATTCCCTAGCATAAATGACCACCTGTAAGCATGCGGCTGAAACTTCATGCTCTGGTCACATGGAGAAACCCTGCCAGATCCATGACAACAGAGCAAACCACTTCCTCATATGAAGACTGAAATGTGGTTAAAAGCTCAGTTAAAAGCGTTTTTTCCTCACGACAATGCAATTAAGTTTTGGGTCATTACACACTGCATATTATACTTTGCAAATATACATTGTAATAACTTTGTTGATCCCCTGATTTCATGTTTTAGCACCATCATCGGGTCAAACTTTCTATTTTTCTAACGTCATTTATGACCAGATACTGCCAAAATAATGGCATTTCTGTCAGCCTCAACTGTACTTCCTGTTTAGTGCTTTTTAGCAAATGTTAGCAGGCTAACATGCCAGACTAAGTTGGTGGACATGGTAAATATAACTTAATCAGCATTGTCATTCAATGAAAGCAGGCACTGTGCCTAAGCACAGCCTCACAGAGCACCATCATGGCTGTAGATTCTTCCTCAAACAGTGCCCATGTTGGTTACAGTATGCTTAAAACAAACTAGTTCATATGATGTGTCATCTGATTATGTCTGTAGGGTAAAGTGTTAATAGCTGGTCTGAACAGCATGATGTCATGAATAGTACAAATGGGGATAATGGCGCACAGTCCTTCCTCTAAAGCCTGGATAATACTCCCAAATGGACATGTACACAGACAGCTGCAGACACTACAGATGTGTAGTAGTTTCTGTTCATAGCACTTGTTGGAGTATGCTTGGAGGACACAGTCCACACATCCACAGTAGATCGGCATCTACAGGACTGGTATATTAGTAGTGTGTTAGTAGTCTGAACGGAGGTGTGCTTCAGACACTACTCCACCATCACTTTTGGTTGAAGCACACCAACACCTTTAAAGAGCAATACAAATTCAAATCTAGGGCTGAGTTTTTTCATTGTTGATTAATCTGTTGAGTATTTTCTTGATTTGTTGGTGATAAATGTCCATCAGTGATTCCCAAAACCTAAGATGACGTCCTCAAATGTCCTGTTACAACCAGTTATAGAAGATTAAAGAAACCAGAAAAATATTCACATTTTACAAGATTTTAGATTAATGAATTAATCCCTGCAGGTGTATTAAAATCTAATACTTGATTTTGGAAATAAATAAAAAAAAGTTGAAGATTGTATAAAGGAAAAGGGGGAGGGTTTTTCATGATTCTGAGAGCTCATTTTATATACTTAAAAAAAATATTCAAAATTGGCTTGATGTTTAATAACATGTCTGTGGTGTGACACCCAGAACACACATTTATTATTGCTTTACATAAACTTTAATTAGTAATTAATTAATTAATAATAATAGTTGTCAATTAATCAGTTAATTAATTGTTGCAGCTCTATTTAAATCTAATACTAGATTTTAGAACTTTAAAGAATTCAAAGAAACGTCAAGCTAATTTTGGGAGCCATTTCTTACTGCCTCTAATTATTACTTGATAGCACATCATGTGGTCTTTTTATTTGTAGCCTTGAAACGTGAGAGGATCTTGACACATCTCACGGCAACGCTGCAATGCTGAGAGTCGCGTAATCCATCAGCCCCTCTTCAAACTATAGAAGGGAGATACAGAAGGCCTGGCGAGTGGAAGCGGACAGAGAGCATAACGGAAGAGGATCCATGAGTAGATTAAATCAAGACAGACAGGAAAAGGCATTTAAGTAAATGGAATCATTGAGAGCATAATTTCAAATGAGCAAATGCATTAAATAGAAAGGACAGATGGGTGGTGGCAAGATGGGGAGAGACTGCGATTGCCAAACAGCACCGGGGAGTGTGCGTATTGGGCGGGGTTAGGCGGGGCTGTGTCAGACCAGGGAGCCACAGTATAAAAGATGGAGGGAGCTCTTGGTCAGTCTCCAAGATATCGATTTATAAATTAGCCTTAGTGTGTGTGTGTGTGTGTGAGTGGCTCTGTGGGCAGAGAAGAGGTGGGGGATGGGATATACGAGGTACGGGACCAGAATCGTTAGTGGTCCAGAATCGAATTATGTCTGAGCTGACAAGCAGGAGTAATGATACTGGGGCTGAACACAGAGAGCTGCACTCCCAGCACACTGCTGCCCACTGACATCAATACACGTACTTCAATTCTTCCATATTTGTGCTGCTAACGTATGTCGAAAAATGATTTTGTTAGATAAAATTAGGGTGGACATTTTGTTATTTATTGAACCCAAAGTGTTCAATATTAATTAAATAGAAAGTCAAAAGGAAATCAATAATAATAATAATATTTTAAAAAATGATTGTAATATATAGTCTAGTCTATAGTATAGTATTTAGCCAGTTATTATAAAACATTATTTTATTATTCTTACTTCATAACATTTTTAATTTAGTTTTTATTTTAGAAATTTCGTGAGCTTTTTCAAAAAAAAGATTAATTTTTAATTTTTAAAATAAAAAACATTTATTTTCATGGAATTTTTCCACCAGTGTGTTTTTTAAGAATACATATATTGTGATTATCTTTTAACAGATAATTTGGTGTTCGGGACAGTGCTGGACTCCTGTTTCAGGGCTGCTGAGTAAGGGTGATTCAAGACCCCTCCTCTTCGCGTCGGGGTCCTGCATCATCCTGTCAGAATTTATTTCACAATAACGACCTGCTGCTTGTGCGATAAATAATCACGGCTATCGTCAATACCGTTATATCAAGACACCCCAGTTTACAGCAGCAGCTTCTATCCGACTGTTTCAGAATGACTGACAGTGTTTTAGCTCAAGCTAACAACAAGTTAACTGCAGGTAGCTTGTTAGCTTAGTACAGGCAGGAAGTGTATGATGTGCCGAATACTAATGACAACACCACAGTTATGAAATAAATTGTGTCATGGAGACAAATGCAATGGAAAGGGCATTAAAATGAAATCAAAATGAGCTGCTGTAAAACTCTGTTAACGTGAATAGTTTTGTCTGTGTTTGGGATTTGGTTCAAGGATCATCCGTTTACAGTAATGCAAATATCTCACATCTCTGAGCCTTTTCTTTGCACATGAACACACCACCAGTTAGCAGTTGACTTGTCTAATGTGTCAAAGTTCAAAACCAGATTTAATCACTGCAATACATGACCTCACTCAGACAAGCCAAAGCAAGCAGATTTTTTTTTTTTTTTTTTTCATTTTATTACAGTTGAATGGAAACTGAACTACTGTACGGAAAAATCCATTTAACAGTCTAAACACAGGAAAGTCTTGAGTGGTCATTTATATTTTTAGAACTTAAACTTGCAAAAACGGCAGATTGGTCTTTAAAGGAAAAACAAGAAGGAAGTGACCTTCTGTGGTTTTCCTCACAGGCTCCCAAATACAGTTAATACTGAACTAAGTCAGAAAGGAGAAGTATTTGTCTGAAATTCTTTACGTCTGCTTTGCTGAATTTTTATTCAGAATCACAGAACAGCTGTCGTACCCCCCCTCCAGTGACATCTTTCCACCCAGCCTGTCTCGCCCAGCGTCAGACCTTTGACCTGAACTTTTATTAGCCTATTTTTCACTTCCTTCTCTCAGCTGTTCCACTAAACAGGCCAAAGCACAGCTGGGGTTTACAGCCACACACCTCCCAAGATTAATACAACTAAGAGCGAGATGCAGAGCAGAGAAATGGCTGTTTTCTGACAAGACAGTCGAGCACATTAACACACCATTTTCTTTCCATACTGCACCCCCCTCCGTCCTTCATAAAGTCAAACATTAACCTGCATCTGGCAGGATAACACAGGAAACACATGGAGGTCTGTGCAGAAAGTTAGAGAGAAGCATGCTCGAGAGGAGAGAAGACAAGTGCATGTTTAATGTCCTGGATGAAAGATAACGTGTTGAATTATGAAGCAGGCACTTTGTGTGAAAAACCTAAACAACTTCTTGTGAACATAACTGGAACATGACTCACTGTATTTTACTGGCATTAAAGCAAGATTGCGCCCTCTGCTGTCCATCACATGTTATTGCATGCATGCAGGTAGCAAAATAAAGGCGGAGGAGTTTTGCAAAGCCTCAAAACTGCACCGGCTTCAAGGCCTCTCAGTGGTTTTCTTTCTTGTAATAATTCGTGCAACTCTTTACATTAACTTTGTTTGTGTCTCTGAAGCAGGCTGACATTGAAAGTACGCTGAGCATGCTGGGTATCCCTGCAGCCCTTTGCCAGCCTGCTTATATCTACCTGTTAATGTATGTTTGTTGCCATGGATATTAATCAATACTGTCTGTCTGTCTGTCTGTCCAGGCGTCCACATCCTGATCGCTGTCGGTGCAGTCATGATGGTTGTTGGTTTCCTCGGTTGCTATGGCGCCATCCAGGAGTCCCAGTGTCTACTGGGAACAGTGAGTCACAGTCATATTTAACGGTTCCCTGTGGAGTTTTAGACCACTAGTAGCACTATGGAGCTGTTTCCCCATGGGTGTGTCCACGATGTGTGTGCACGAGGATGCACATGTGAGTGTGCTCGTGGATGACACGATACACAGTCCGACCAGTGGTGTCATGCTATTCCAACAGGTGGGAGTAACACGCCAAGATATACTGCGATGTGCCAGCAGAGGCAGGGAAGAAGAAGACTGCAGGCTAGTAAACATGGATGGAAACAACACAGCCAGGCCGATACTGAATTTTTGAGGCCAATACCAATGAATATAGTTATAAATATATTTCACCCAATATTTTTTTTATATGCATAATATACAGCAGGGGTGTCAAACTCAATTTTATCCCAGGCCCCATGAGTTTTCTGTTTGCCTTGAAAACGACCAGTTCTAAATGTACAACTGTGAGACATATTATTGATTTTAGAAATAACTTGTTTTTAATAGCACTGGAAACAGAAGTCTAGGAAAAATAATGTAGGCCTAGTTTATGGGCACCATACCTGTATAACACACCACAGAATATGATATGATATATGATACATACATGTAGTATTTTACAATCTGGCTATAAACGTCATTGCTTAAAATGATATCAGGACACTGAAACTGTAAACTTTACTGTAAACTTTACTGGTATTTTGCATTTTAGATAATAATTGCACACACCAATAAAACTATAAGTGTGTGTGTGTGTGTGTGTGTGTGTGTGTGTGTGTGTGTGTGTGTGTGGGCAGTATATTGGAAAGACTGTGGTGATGTGATGCATATCACAATACAGAGATTTTTGCAATACCGTTAATACCGTTTTAGTTAAGTTAGTTTTTTATGCAACCAGAACAGTGATGATAGACAGCAACACTGGTAATAGCAGCTTATAATACTGCCCAACCAACATATTTATACTTACAAAATCATCTTTGCAAATATTTTATGAGGCAGAAAACACATTTGACACTTCAGGATATGCAGACTGTGTTAAGGTGGTACAGCATAACCTTTGGTTTGTTTACTAGAAAACTCCACAGGGCACCAAACCTTAGTTTGTCTCATTAAGCAACTGAATAAAAGCTAAATCCTTCAAAGGAGCACTTAATGTGATGTTTTCTGTTCCGTCCTGCAGTTCTTCGCCTGCCTGGTCATCCTGTTCGCCTGCGAGGTTGCAGCTGGAATCTGGGGCTTCATGCACAAAGACACAGTAAGACTGCAAACATAACACTAGAGTTTGATATACATACGCAACACTGAGCCCAAAACTAAAGTAAATACATTTGCAGGGTGTTTGCAGGTCCTTGAAGGTAAATTTGAAATAAAGTCAGGACCCTTAATGCCTGAATAGACATTTAGACTCACAGGTTCTGTTGTTTCATATATTAAAACTAGGTATAAAAACTGCTATTAATGTGTGCCAGGTTTTTAAAAAATGTGGATTAGCCCACAAAAATCATTACTACCTCAAACAATATGCATGTCTGTTCATAGTCCCAGTTTTTGACTCTCATGTGTTACAATTACAGAGTCTAAGCAAGTGTTTTTATAACAAGTAATCATCCATTGATCTATGAAAAACTCAGAAGCCTGTTCCCACTCTGATCCCAGAACCTGAAAGACTCTTCTAACCAAAAATATATTACATCTGTGGCACATTAAATAATTAATTTTTTTTCTATTCCCCACATTGTAATTGTAATCCAAACAAAGATGGCAGCTGGAAATTACACGTCTGTGCTCAGTTTGTATGATTCAAACAAGAGTGAAAGGTTTTATTATAAGTTATGTTTGTCTAGATTGATGTAACACAACTATTTTACATTTTTCTTGTGTTGTACAACAGCCATTCCAAAGCTTAAGATTGCCACAGCATTACATGACTTCCCCTGTCATAATTATGTTCACGAGTTCCATTTGAATGCAGCAAATGACGAGATATAAGACATATTCTAGTGTTAATGTGCCAGGTCACAAATACAGTGTACCACCTGTTCAAATAGGTCAGATAAATGTAGAATAACACATAATTATGGCTTTTACTGAACCTATATATCATGTACATGTACAGAGTTATTGACAGCCCAAATACAGGGGGCAAAGGAAGAAAAAACAGATGTGGCAGTGGCTTTCAGTGATACTAAATCTAATGGCTTGAACTGGTGGCAACTGGCTGTTCATAAAGAAAAATTTGATCACAAAAAAAAGAATAACATGCCATTAAAATCACATGGCTTTGTTTTAATAGTTCTGACTACAGCTTTAAATATTTTATGGTCATTTAAAACTATTAAAATTGAATTTTTAAAAGCTTTATTTATTTTTCATGACCTCTGAAGGCTCACAACCAGCGTGCTGTGACGCACACTTTGGGAATCATCATCATTCAAAGACTAAGAGTTTCCAGCTACCTGGATAGTAATACAACTTTAATATACAAAAGCAGGTTACAGGTGAAAAATCTTTGTCTTAAAAAAATATACATAGTCTGGAAATACCTTGACAACAGAGATAAATATTGTTAAACAAGCTTCTGGGTTTTTGAGAGATCACTGGTTGTTAATTTCTTAGAAAAACAGTCGCTGAGGTCTGTGACTGGAAAATTGAACCTGGCTCAGTTTTTCTCCGAGGCGCTGAGTCATCGCGCGTCACTACTGTGTCGTATTTTGGCATCTGAAAATCCTTCAAACTCTGTTACTCCTCTGTTACACCTGCTTTCCCAAAACACCACGCCATCAACACAAGTTCTTATGTTTTTTTTTAACGCAGAATTGTTTTTGGTCTGAATTCCCTGTTACTTTGTTTGTTATTTGATGTTTCCACTTGAACTCAGGTAACAACAGAAAGTTTTCAGTTTGACACCGAGCCCCACAGAAACTGGTTTGTTCCTGTTTTAGGTGGCAAAGGAAATGATTAACTTCTACGACTCCGTGTACGACAAGGCCATGATGCAAAGCGTGCCTGAACCAGACAAGACAAAGGCTGCTGCCTCAGTGCTCAAGGTCTTCCATGAGACGGTATGAACATACTTTACAACATTCATTTCATCTTCTTCTTCTTCCTCTTCTTGATCTTCTCCTTCTTGTTCTTGTTCTTTCCCTCCTCCTCCTCTCCTGCCCACTCACTACACTGTGGCCCGCTGAGCAGAAATGTTCAGATGCTACGAGCTGGCAGGAGTTGTTGAAGTTGATTTTTCTCAAAAACTGTAAAACTAATTAAATCTCCTCCCACAGTTTTTCACTAATTGACACCAAACTCTCTCCGCTGCATCTTCAGACTGTCCCCCTCCAACGATCCAGCCAGATCTTTTCATCATCAGAGACAAGAGTTAAAAACATTCTAATACCTGCTCGGGCAATGTGCTGTGTGATAATAGAGACACATGATTTCGAAGACATTTTTAATTTAAGTTGTTTTAATAATTATGGTTCGGGCAGTTCTGCTGACGAACCCTTATTCATTTCTCATTTGAATTCCTCCTCCTTCTTCTTCTTCTTCTTCTTCCACCTCATAATGCCTGAGCCTGATTCACTGCTGTGCAGCAACTATAATATTTATTATTATCCCCCAGTATTGATGTTTAACACAGGGCTCTACGCTTACATTTATTTTTAGGGGCACAGATGAAAATTAAGCAGTGCTCTTACTACTTTTAAGGAAATAACAGTAACAGTTAATAATGAGATGAAAAGTCCAAATTATGAGATAAAAAGTCATGTTTACACTTGTTGAACAGGTGTATTGATAAAGTATTGGCTTTCTACGCAAAGTTTTATTGCATTTACTTACAGTAACAAGTGTAGCTGTCTTCAACTCAAGTTGGCTAATCTGCGACTTATTATTATTATTATTTTCCCACTCTGTCTCTCCACTGTGACCTCTCTGCTCAGTGCTGAGTGTGTGTGTGTGTGCATGTGGAGCAGGGGTGAGGCTGTAGCACGATCATAAATTACACTAATACATGTGCATTTGACAGTTATTTATGACATTGCAGTATTTATATAATCCCACCAAAGGAAAAGAAAAATGAAGACAGTAAAATGAACGACTTTGCGAATGAAATTCAAGGCCTGAATTTTAGATTCTTAAATTTAATACCTTTTTAAATATTTTTAAAACTCTACAGGTACCTTCTAGAAGTGGCAGAGGTTCTGTGTGGAGGGGAAGGATGCTCACTGTGTTGTTTTTGTGTTTCAGCTGAGCTGCTGTGGAAAAGGCCAAATGACCAATGTTCTGACGGGCTTCACAGACAAGCTGGGTATTACCGACATCTGCCCCAGCAGTGGTACTTCAACCGTAAGTGCAAAAACTGTTACTGTAGATCAACATTTAGACGTGTGAACAGTCTAAATGTTAACAGACTGTAAGGTTGCATTCACATTGTGGTCATTTTTGAGTAGGTTACATTTTAAATGAAATATTAAGGTTAAAACTGACCGTGTTAAAGTTTATTATTATTCGGAAAGTTGGGCTTTTTTTCCCTCTTGACCTCAGAATCATTCAAGATGCTACTGATGCTTTGAAGCTGATATAAATTCTATGTTTTGATTGTTCTCTTTGCAGAGTTGCCACCAAAGGCTCCAGGAATTGTTTTCAGATAAGATTTACCTGATCGGTATCGCCGCTCTGGTGGTTGCAGTTATTATGGTGAGAACATGAAACTACACATCACAAACATCAACACCATAACTATACAGATGGAACTAAAGTGCTGGTAGATTCAGCTGGGACAGCATTAGGGGCCGTTTAACAAGTTTAACACATGTAACAATCTCAGATATTCAGATATTCATGAAGTAAATTATTACATTTCTTTGTTGAATACTAGATTCTCTGGTCAATTAAAGCATTCAAAGGTCTGTTATTTCTGAAGAACAGACCGTTGCTATGGACACAGTTTAGATCATAGACTCTGGAGGAGGAAAAAAAACATGATTAAATCACTGAAATCATTTTAAAATGAAAATTTTTTGTCAAATTATTGATTTTCTTTGGGTACATAACCATGTAACAAGCGGAATAATGTACAGTGAGCAGGTCAAAATTGTGAAATAAATCCCGACAGGATGATGTAGGACCCCGACACGGAGCATAGCAGACCTCATATACCCCTTTTCCATCAAACTGGTTCCAGGGCTGGTGCTAGTGCTGGTGCTAGAGCCGGTTCGCGGTTGGTTCAATGTGCGAACGGGTTGAGAACCGTTTGCTTTTCCACAAGCGGGTGCCGGCCAGAGAGCCACGTCATTACGTCACTGTATACGTCTGTATATGTCACGTCATTTTCCCAATACTAGGGATGTTCCTGGCGACTAATTTCCCTGTCAATTAAACGCAAAATTTAGTCTAACACTAAGAAAACAGTCAGAAAACAGTTAAAATTGAGCAGAATTTATTAATTTATAATGTTAAACACTGTCGGAAAAAATACTGTGCGTATTAAGAGCCATTTGAAGCCGTTAATCACAGTCAACAATCGCCAAATCGTACTTTAAATATTTTTATGCTTGGAAGATGTTATGTTAGCGATTTCTCATTGGATTTACATTGATTAAAAAAAGTTTGAAAATGTGTACCGAAGACGGCGGGCCGATCTTCGTCTCATAGCCGACAAGACTCTCAGCCGGTAAGGCATCATGACTGGTCAAATACCGTTAACGGGACGAGATCAGTCCAAACGGCGGTATCAAGCGACATATATTGCGGATAGGTTCGCTTCTTGTTTTCAAAGTAAAAGCACTGATTTATCATTATGGTTTTTTGTATGAGAAAGGGAAGGGAGGTTTTATTTTGTGAAAATAACCGGAAGTGCGTTGCTCGCTGCGGCTAGCTTAAATTTCTCCGAATTCGTCCTGACAAAATTGTAAACGGTTGGTATTTGGACAAATAAACGACACACTCGTGATCTAAACGGCCACTTTCTCGCATGATCTTTAAAAACATCTCGATAAAGTGATATATTTAAAGAGTTTAGAGCTAATTGAAATCAGCTTCAGCCTGTCGATTTCGGCTGCTGTGTTCACTCTGCTTTGGTTGTTCAATAACCCCGCCCCCAGCCCCTGACGTAAGCCCGTAGCCCCCGACGTAACGTGGTTCTTTCCGCTAGACCAGCAAAGAGTTGGTGCTTGCCTAGCACCAGTTTTGAGAGCCAGGAGCCGGTGCTTTGGCTGTGGAAAACCAAAGAACTGGTGCTAAGTCTGGCTCTAGCTCCGAACCAGCCCTGGAACCAGCTTGGTGGAAAAGGGGTAATAGAGAATCCAGCTGCATGCTGTGTTTTTTAGGCGTTCAGAAGTTTGAACCTATTTTGCCTGTTTGGGGTGATTTTGATCGGATTCCAGGTTGAATAAGGTGAAAATGTGAAATGATCAGAGTGTAGAATCGTTTGCTTAATATGTCAGAAAACAGGGTCATTAAGAAGGTTTGTCTTTGAGAGTAAATCACACGATTCTCCAAAAAGATTCACAACGAACACAATTAGAGGAAAGTTACTTCCTAGACTCGAGGTGAAATTGTTGAATGATATTTTGTTGAGACCAAAATTATGAACACATATTTAAATCAAACACAGTTATGGCCTTGAATCTTAGGTTACAGCAAACTTAACTTAACTTAAGTAAACATCTAACCGAGCAGGAGAAGTGGGTGGAATTTGCAACCCACCTGGTAGTTTTTGGTGAATTTTATAGTTTTTGCTGCACAAACACTTGTAGCGGAGAAAAATAAGAAGAAAGAGTAAATGAAATGTCAGTTCAAAATCCAGAAATCCTCCGGTGCGCTGACAATGACAGAATAGAATAGTTGTTTAATTTAATGCTCATTAGTTGCGTACATTTGTTTCTAAAGCTTTGAAACAATGGTTCATTTCTTTAGTATTACATTTCATTTCTGTTGCTCGTCTGGTGTCTGCTCTGTTTTCTCTTGTAAGTCGGGCTGCACAAGTTGCAATCGAATCGAAATCGCAGTATGGCCAGTTGCAATATCAAAATTGCAGAACCAAAAGGAAAAGGAAAAATATGTGAGAAAACAGCATCATAATGAGTTGGCCTACAAATCTTGTTCTCCAGATGAAAGAAAACATGTTTGTTTGGTACCGACCCCAAAAAATGTCACTTCATCATGACTTTAATAGTTTCTTCTAATAGTAAAACTCTAAATTGTCACACTAAAATGATCATTCCCACTAATCATATTGCAATTGCAATTTCAGTCAAATAATCACAAATATGACTTTTAACATATCATGCAGCCCTACTTGTAAGCCTGTTTTGGGCTGGGCATGTTGTTTGTGCAGTGTAGATAAAAGTCTAATTGATTAGTCTTAGATTCAGCAGCAGTAATCTGTGTGAAATCCGTTACTCTTTTCTGGCCACAAAACAAGGAAGTAACGTCACCAGTGTTGCATTTTACAGAAACCAGCATGTCAGAAAAAAGGTGTGACCATCACTTACCTCAACACGTCTGGGACAAGTTTGGCTTCTTAAACAGGAACTGACATTTCATATACAACTTTTATTTATTGAACCATTTCAACTGTCTGAGGGTGCAGACTTCACTGCTGGACCGTGTCCACAGAACAGACTGCTCATATTCATACCTCTTCTGTTCTTTTCAGTAGAACCTTTTGAAGTCGTTTTGCACCTCCTGTGATTTGAAAATTGCAGAGAGCCATATTGTGATTTCGATAAATTGTGATGAATACACATCAAATCAACACTCGTCTTTGTGTCCCTCCTCCCAGATCTTTGAGATGATCTTCAGCATGGTGCTTTGCTGCGGGATCCGCAACAGCCCGGTGTACTAAAGCGACAGACGGGCCTCCAGGCTACTCGCCACGAAGGCAGGACGAGCTCGCGGCCTCCGTCTCATTCTTTCTTTTTTTTTTTTCTTTCTTTTTATAAGCAGGAAACATCACATATATTTGCTTGCTGGATTTAGTCAGCTCTTTGAGAAGACACACGTAAACCATCCTCCATTGAGCATTTTTAATGACACTGTCGATGAATTTTTTGTTAGTCACAGATGCTGTTCTGCATATTTAACCAGTGCTATCCTAACCTGATATGTAGATATTATATCACACTGTCCCACATGAGTTACACTCACCAGTCCTGGTGCTCTAATCTTTTAGTGATTAGTTAGTTGTTTACTGCTTCCTTGCCTATGAACATGCTATTATATTCTTGGTTTATGGATGTTTTTCCACTGTTTTATGTATAAACTGTATATAAATATATATATTAACAGTGCTTTATGACTGCCTGAGCATGGATATTGTATTACAGTAGATCTTTCTCCTGTATTCCTCCTGCACTCTGCTCGTTTGTCTCACCCTAGACTGAACCAGATGATGGTGTACAGGATCCGACCAGCACTAGTGAAGCACTAGTGTTGGCCTCGCAGCGCCACGTAGAGGTGAACACACGCAAACACACTTCGCCGTCCTCACATCCACGTCGCAGTGTGATGTCTGCAGGAACTGATTAAAGAAGGAACTCTCCGTTATTTTTAAAAAACTGGAACCAAAGTCAGAGTGAGCTGATGTCTGTCAGTTTGGATCTGTGTGAGCTTATCTGTTGATTTGTCTCTGTCGTTCATCACATGTCCAAAATGTCCGAGTGCTCAGTCGGATAAAACAGTATTTTCCTCAGTAGTTGTCATTAGAACTGTACTCTTACTTGGCTTGTATGAATGAACCAATTAGCAATTTTACAATTAATTTTGATCAGTCATAATAATCATGATCTGAAATGTTAATACCATTTCTTGTCTATTGGTAGTTTGGCCCAGTGATGTCACGATATCAGATTTTCACTATGCAATTTTTTTTTTTATTAAAAAAAAAAAAGACAACAAAAAAACACTATCATTCAAATTCATCCTTAACGGTTTATTGGGCGTTTTGGGGGGAACAAATTACAAACTGTGCAAAAAGCATACAAAAAGTGCAATTACACTGAACGGATAGTGAAAAGGGAACCTGATAAACAAAAGAAAAGAAAAGGGATGATAACAATTAATCAATGATTGATTAATTAGTTGTCAAGAATTTGATCAATCAAGTAAAATTGAAAAGATGTACCATCAAATAAAGATAATGTTGCTGTTGGAATAAAGCTTTGGTTGATGAGGGAAAAAAAACACTTTGGTATTGGTTGATATATTTGCACCCTAGAGTTTAAGAAATGCTGGATTATTGACACAGCATTATATCATGGTTATCGTCAGTACTGCTGTATCGTGACACCCCTGTTTTAGCCCAGAAGGGAAAGGAAATGGTAACTTAACCATGTCTTTTTTTGCTGGACTGGGAGTCATTACTTCACCCTGGGAATCTGTTTGAAATGTAAAACAAAGTTTTATACAACTGTGCACTCATTTGTGGAGGCAACTCTAATCATCTGTCCCAAATCAGAGGAGTTGAATTGAAGCATGACCCAGAACATTTCCACTTAAAGCAAATTGGCTGATATCAGCTGTGACTGTTGCATCCGTGTACAGTTCTGATCATTCGTCTTTTCCGACAAACTTGTTGACCGTCCACACAACAGCCGGCTGTCCCTGGTTGCGCAGTTCTGTAGGAAACTGATTGACGTCGGCTTGCTTGTTGAGGAAATCCTCGGTGCCACAGCAGAAAGAGCCTCGCTCTGGTGCTCTGAATCTGGGATGCCTCGTCTGGTTGAGTCTAGTCCCGCCTCATCTGACCCTGTTGTGTCGTTGTCCCGTCCCGTCCCCTCCGGCCTCGCGGCCTACTAACCTCCCTCCTGGTCACCATTCATGTGATAACCGTTCCCATTGCAGGGCAGCTCACCCAGTGGTTTGCACTAAGCTTTTTGCCCCTCCCTGCCCATGTTGCTTAGCTGTTGGTTCGGCCCTGTACATTCTCCAAAAACAGTTTGAGCTAGTGTGTTAGCGTGCACATGCAGGACAGAATGGGAGCCGACACAATGTCATGAACACCAGAGGAACTGAATCGAACTGTGTGTGAGCTGGAAATATTTTTCAGTGACATGTTGGATCAAGTTTGCGTTTGCTAAATGTTGTGTTGGTTATTTGTGGTTGGACTCAAACAACAGTAGCTAGCATACCCAGCTAATGTTTCACTAGGTAACCTGCTAGCTAATCTACATCAATCCTTAGCTAGCTAGTTACATCTGATAGCTAATGTTTGCTAGGTTATCTACATCTGTTGTTAGTTATTCATTAGGTAATTAGCAAGCATTCTGATAGTTAACTAAAACTCACCCATTAGCTGGCTAGTTACAGCTGACAGCTGATAGCTAATGTTAACAAGCATTAGCTAACTGGCTAGCTAATCTACATCAACTGTTAGCTATTTGTTAGCAAAGCATTTTGATAGTTAATTAGTTAGCAAGTGTTTAACAACAAAGCAAAATGCTAACATGCGTTCTAATCTACAGCACTTGTTAGGTGATCGTTAGCTTGTTAGTTAGTCTTTTGCTAATGTTTCACAGTTTTGTTAGTTTTTGCATGTTCATGATGCTGTGTCTGCTCCCTTGAAGGCCACGTGGTAACAGTCTCAGGCTGACTGCAGTATTAATGTTTGTACTAGTGTAGGACAGAGCACTCACAGCTATAGTGTCAACCACAGATCAGTCTTAACTGCCTGCTGAAGTTCAGCCGATCAGAAAGCTCCAACCTGGCAACTGAACATGCTGTTTCTTTAGTCCAGTGGGGTTTTGTTTTTACTCCAGCACACAGGCTTGAGAATATTTTGTCCTGAGGTCTGTTCATACCTGCACGGCACTACAGCGCTCTTAGTTTCACGCGTCATGAACACACAGCTCACATTAAATCGTATCACCTCATGTAACCGTACATTTTATCACAGCTTCTGTCAACAAACTAAACCCTTGTCTTGTTAACATCTCATACTTAAACTGAGAACCAGTAAAAGTGTCTTGTAATATTTACAGCTCTGAAGTATTGTACTAATGAAAATCATGAAGGCTGTAGAAAGACAAATGTATGCTTTTTTTTCTCTTGTATTGTGATATCTTTGTCTGGTACGTCGTCAAAGGAGTCTGTGGACAGAAAGGGCGGAGGATTCGGTGGCAGTGCCGACTGAGAGGAAGTCAAACTCTCAACACATCAGCTAGTGCCCCCCACCCAAGAATTGTTTAAAAAAAAGAAATACAACCACACCCGTCAGTGCAGTATTCCCTGATGATGAGGGCACTTAGCTGTGTTTCTCTGACAGTACTGTCTGCATTGCTGCCTCTTGAATTTGGTAAATGACACTCAGGACCCGCTGCCACTTAAATCTCAAACCCTCTCTACTCTTGTAGACTTTGGTTTGCCCGAATATAAAGGGATTAAATGTATTTTACAAATAAAACACTCAGGTGGTCTTGTCTTTTTCTTTGGAAATTCCAATATGAAAAGTGGTAATCCAATTAAAATTAAAGCTGCGTGCAGCATTGAACGGGCCGTCGTACCCACTGGGGTGTGCGCCCGCTGCAAACTCCAACACCAGACCAGTCAACAAGGCTCTGAATTGTTGTGTGTTTTGGACACTGCAGGGAGGAGTTTTATGCCACTTCCTGTCTCCACTTGGTGGGACTACAGAACAGCCACTAATTATGTTGTGTTCCAGTATATTAAGCATAGATAAAACAGAAAATTTCATGTAAATCTCCTCTCAACTCAACTCCTGATTTGGATGTAAATGTGTTTATGAAGGGACTCATATCAAACATGTGAAGAGGCTGATTGGATCATTTATACTAAAATTACAGTAACTTCCTGTTTCATGGCCAGACATCAAAACTCGACACCATGCCACACCCTTTTAAAATAGCCAAACCTTTTAATAACTTGATCACAAACTAGTCTAGATGGCGCACACCAATTTTGAAGTCAATCTGATCAATCCTCTAGGAGAAGTTTGTTAAAATGCAATGCGTGACCACGAAATTCATAAATGGCTGACTCCCTGTTGGGTTTAGGCTGTGGCCCCAAGAGGCTTTTTAGTACACCTGGACATGATACATTTACCCACTGATTTTTGTACATGTTGATGAAACGTACCACGGGGGCAGCTTCATTGAAATATTGTAGGAGGCGTGATGGAGACATTTTACAACACTGACTAAATATTGTCCTGTAGGTGTATTTAGGTCCGGTATCTTATCAAACACGGTACGTTTGGGAGGGATTTTACTATGAAGTGCAAGGCTATAACAACTTCCTGTTTCATGGTGAAACATGATGCCACGCCAGGCTCAGTTCTTTACTGAAGTTACTACAGCATTCAAAGGAAAGTAGAAGGAATGAGATAAATCAGTAGAAGTACAAAGGAGGACATTAGGTCTCACTGGTTTCAACAGGACATTAATGTAGAAACCTGCTACAGGTGACATGTCCATGGTGGAACATGTAATTTTATATTGACCGAGATAAACATGAGACACCAAAAACTACACCTTAAATAATCTAAATGATACAAGACAGAGTATGACGAACGTCTGTCTTGTGCAGACTGGACAAAAGCTTAAAATACACACGAGTTCAGGCCAGAGAACCAAAAACATTTGGGAAAACTACAAAAGGAAAAGTGTTTATCCTCCATTTGTCTCCTCTAACATTAACACTCATAAATAATTCCTACAGTTAATTAATTAATTAATTAATTAATTCTTGAACATACCTATGAGGCCATAAAAGGCCTCTTTCATGGAGCAGCTGTCTCTGTGGCCAAGAAAGGAACAAAACTGTTGTGGAGGCATCAGTGAACTTATATAGTGACCAAGTCAAACAAAGTAACACACAAGGGGAAAACAAAATGGACGCCCAACTACAACTAATAAAAGGCAAAAAACTGACTGAAGCCCCCCCCCCGGGCAGCACATGGTTTGGTCTGATGAGCTGGATTTCAGATTTAAGAGGCCCCACCCCTCAGACACACCTTTTGCTCAACCAGGAAGTGAACTGCCCCCAACAACCACAGTAAGTCAAAGCCAAGGAAACACATGGTTAAAAAATAGAAAAAAAAGCATGTTTAACCCCACAGTGAGACAATGTGTTCACTCCATTTAACCAATGTGAGGATACAAACAAACTAACAAGATTCAAATCAAAGAAAGTGTCATGTGTGTCTTTGAGTGCAGATAAAATGAATCTGTGCAGGTTGGGTGTGAATGGCTGTTAGCATGTGCGGCTGTTAACATGTGCGGCTGTTAGCATGTCTGTTAGCACGTGTGGCTGTGATCATCAAACATTTAGCACTTTATTTTAAAGACACTGCTCGTACAGAGCTGCAAAATATTCTCTGCATCATCATGTACAGAAATCTACCAAAAATGGTAAAACTACTGGTGTTAAAATGGGACATTAATCCCCAAATCCATTTTTTCTTCAAATCTATTTATCCATCTAGACAGCTTTGGTGAGTTGCAGAGTTTTGAAAATGTCTGTCTTGTGTTTTTTTTTTTTTTTTTTTTTTTCTCATTTTTTTTTTCTTTTGGT
>JAJHUR010074072.1:0-10401 GCA_027495735.1 Lutjanus campechanus
ATGAGTGTATAAAGACTGAGTCCCGCTGTATTGCTCAGGCTGAACCACAGCGTCTGTTCTCAGGTGCGATCCCACTACTGAGCGGCACGGGGGCTTTGACCTGCTCCGTCTCCGACCTGGGCCGGTGCACCCCTCCTTAAGCGACCTGGTAGTCCCGGGCTCCCCCAGGAGCACCATATCGATACCGAACTTAGCGCGGACACCCGATCGGCACAGTCCGCTGCAGCTCAGAGCTCCTGAGCTCAATCGATCCTCCAGCCTCAGCCTCCCGGGAGCTTGGATTACAGGCGCGCGCCACCGCACCCGGCGATCAACTCACGAGCTCATCGGGCTTCTGACTTGGACTAATGTGACGTCAACACGCAGCACGCTGAAGCTGCAGTGATGCAGGCTGATCCCGGATATATTCTCAATGCTTAAACTTTATAACGTCTGATTTGATCTGATGATAAATCAGCTGATTTGTTTTAATCTTTGTGTGATGAAACTTAACATAAATGACTCTCAGCAGAGCCAATCAGTCAAAGTCAACAAAAGACACAACTTACAAAATACAAAACAAACACATCTTTATGTTTCACTTGTTTAGTGGTGGAGGAAGTATTCAGATCCTTCTGAAAAAGTACTAATACCTCACTGTAAAAATACTCTGTTACAAATAAGTCCTGCCGTGAAAATATTACTTAAGTAATATGTAAACATGAAAATGTTCTTGAAGTACTAAAAGTAACAACAATGCCCCCAGTTACTCCAATGATAATAATAATGATAATAATAATAAATCATTATCTCCACCAGATGTAAACCTGGATGGGAGCTTGTCCGCAGCTAATCTCAGATAGTACTGGATCTGTCAGCCTATTTCGCACATAGGCCTACATGACTTCATGATCGCTGGTATCACTTGTAACACCTGTGTTTTCTCTAGTATTTCATATCAGTATGGCTGCTCTGAAGGAGGTCTATTGAACATGAGGATGAGGCCTCCTTTTGATAAACCTGCATCCTGTCAGCCTCCATCTCTCTATCATCCTTACTAATCACACCGATAGCGGACGAGTAAAGAGATTCGAGATGGCTGGAGCTTTTACTGGAGTGCAGAGAAAACCTCAGAACTGCTGAATGAACCTTGAGGTGAGAATCATATCTCACCTGTTGTTTTCCAGAACAAGGACAAACTTTCTACCTTTTGGTTAAAATAACACAGTGTTCTGTTCTATTCATCTGCTATTCAGGCAGTGGTGGTGAATGTACTTTTACACATGTACTGCACTTAAATACACATACAAGCTACTTGTACTTGGAGCCTGACTGATATGAGATATGATATTTTTCAGACCCAAACCAGTTTTAGAGGGGAAAAATTCACAGATTATCAATATTTTCTCTGTTCATTGTGCACCAATTTTGCACCAGTATGAAAATTATAGGTTAAAAAAAAAACACCAGTACTGTTAAGTATCAGTCAATTGCTGAATATTATAATACAATCAGTCCATTAGAGACAGGTTGTAAAACAAGATGCATAGCTTCTCAGCTCAGCATTTACTCCTCTTGTCAACATGAATGTTTCTTGTTGTGCTAAATCTAAATCGCTCAAGGTATCATTTACTAGATTACATGTTCTGTAGAAAAAGTATTATTGATGCATATAGACTGATATTGATTTATCCTCTCTAGGCCCATATCAGGCCAAAATCCTCTACCTGTACTTGACTCGGCTATTTCCAACTTCTACTTCACTACATTTCAGAGGTAAATACTGTACTATTGTACTACACTATGTTTGTCTGACAGCTTTAGTTACTTTTAAGATTACAATTTTCCACACCCTTCCTGTCCAGTGAAAACCACATAACTCCTATTGCTTAAACTACATAAGCCCTTTAAAAACCCTCTTAGACTGGCTGAAAAATGCATCGTCACACAGCTGAAAACAGGGCTGTTTTTTCTCTCACTGTGACAAGTTGACTTTTTAGAGATATATGCAGGACACAACAGGACACAACAGGACACAACAGGACACTGACGCTACAAACAGGCTATGATGATCTTGTGGAATATGATGCTTTGCTGTAGATGAAATTACTCAACAGAATATAAAGTAGTTAAAACCTTGACAGGGGACATTTTACCGCAGAACGGCTACTTTATAACTTGTGCTACTTTAAGTAAATGTAGCAGATAATACTTGAATACTTTTACTATAGTAAGGTTCTGAATGCAGGACTTGTACTTGTAGCAGAGTATTGTCACAGTGAGGTGTTAGTACTTTGTATTCAGGTGAATGTGATTAAGGAAGAAGAGTCAATACAGGGATCAATGGACACTGATGCTCACTGATGTACCAAGGAAGGTCTTTTTTATTTAGTTTGATTACACCAATTGTAACAGTGAACTGGTCGAAAGGAGTGGAGGGAGTAAATGAACAAATTATGGATCACATTGTTCACAGTTAAGGCAAAGATATCACACTTTCAGGCTGTTTTAGCTCTTTCATGGAAAGAATAATAACAGTAATTGAAGCATTATATATACACACACATATACATATAACCTCTTTCATAAACTTAGGCATGTCTACTGTGATGAAGGATAATGTTGAGGTGGTTATAACCACAGGTCACTGATAGGAGCTCCTGCTCATGAAATCTGTGGAATTATAAGACAGAAGGATCCCTTTTCAAGAGTGTGATGAGGACTTTTTAAGAGTTGGGTTCTGCTTTAAGTGATGTTACGAGTGAATGGCAGTAAGGCTACAGTAAAAGAACCACTGGGTGTATGTAAGCTACATCAGTCAGTGTCTGATCAGACAAATAAATAAAATATTCTTAATGGCACTTATGGAAATGTGCATAAATCTTAAGGAGTGGAACAGTCACATGTGATTGTTGTGTTACTGTATGAACTGCAGCTGTGTGGATAAATTAAAAAACGTTTCATGAAGGCCAACGCAGAAATGACATTCTGATCACAACATATACTCACTATTTAGTTTCAATAGAAAAATAAAAATGATTCAGCAATTTGCCTCACAGATACTCTTTGATTTTTAGAGACAAGCGATGATTATATGAGCATTAAAAATGTTGTGCTTTCTGTTCTTTTGTCAGCAATAATAAATATTCATTTTAAACTATTTTAGTCAGGATTCTTGTCTTTACATTTTAATATCTAGCTACAAACATGTTCATTCATTCATTGTGCTCTGTAATACATTTCAATGTACTATTTAGCTAATACTGACTTCAAACAGAATAACAGATGACACACACATGTTGCTGTGAAGTAAAATAACCGGCATGTAAACAGTATGTCTGCATTTCCATATTGATTGTAACAGTTTTGAAAGAAAACAAGTTCAGATAAGAAAATAAAATTCTACATTTAGTGTTTGGCACAAGTTGAAGTAACTTGTCCTCTGATGTCTGCACAATATGGTTTGTTTTGTGTGATGCACTTTTGGACAGATGCCGTATGAATATTCTGTTAGGATTTTTTGAAGTGGGGTTGTATGTGGTATTTATCCATACTGAGTGTATTACCAACAGTAGGTAGCATTCGAAATGTTTTGAGAAGTGGAAAGGAGCGCCAGCACAGAAGCTAAGCTAAGCTAAAATGTATTTTAGATACCTAAAGAAAATCAATATCAGTTTAAGTGTACGTTATATTTGGAATATTTTCCTTGTCCGATGGGAAACCTCTGTTATTTAAGTCAAATATCACTCTCTCCAGACCAACCAAACTCCATAGGCAAAATGAGTAATTTTACTTCGCAGAACACAGGAGTTGTTGATCCGTTGGCTTGTTTGTGTTACTGAGTGACTTCAGTGTTTTAAAAGGATAGTTCAGATTCATCAAAGTCACACAATGCCACAAACAAACTAACAGACAGAGGCAGCAGGAGATTAGCAACTCACATGATCTGCGAGATAAAATGATTGATTTCACCTATGGGGTTTGGTTGGTTTGGAGAGAGATACTTAGCATATATAAAGACGGTTTCCCGTTGGAAAAGGCTGTCTGACAGCAAATTAAAGCGGTGAAAATAATTTAAACATAGCGTACACTTAAACTGACATGAATTTTTTTAGGGAGGCCTCTTTTTTAAGTGGCAAAATATGTGTTTTGCTGCAGCTCGCCAAACTGGTGGCGCGTTGACTGTCATCTACTGTAGGTAATACACTGACTATTGATAAATACCTAATACAACCCCACTTCAATCAGAATTATCCCCTTAAATACAGTATGCAACAGTCTGCATAAACAGCCTTGAAAGTCTAGCTACTGAAATGTCACTCACTCAAACATAATGTATGTGCTAAGCTGCCTGAATAAATTACTACAATTTCTCATATACATACATCTAGTCAGAAGGCTACAGACGCCATCTTTTCATCAAAGTGCGCATAACATCCATCTTGTGCGTAATAACCACAGCAGATTAGCTGACTTTAGTAGCTCTCTGCTGTCCGCTAAAAGTGCTCCATCTTCTACAAATATCTACAAACTCATATCACACACATGTAACCACCCAAATTACTGCTACAACTCAAGCACACCATCATTCAGTCCGTGCTGTCAGCAGGCCACAGGTAGTCAGCTGCCGGGGCTTGGAGTCTGTGGAGGTGTAGTACCCGGATGCTCCACCCGGGGGAGCTGCTGCCTCCAGTAGGTGAAGTGGCTGTAGGTGTCCGAGCAGGGGAAGTCTGAGGAGGAGGCTCGCATCTTCAGAGGAAACACGTGGTCCACCACCTCACCCAAACGGACATAACTGAAGAGAAACGAGGAGGAGACAACGATCAGACGAAACTTTTTCTCTTAAGTTGTTAAGAAGTTTCGTCCAAGAATAGATTCTGTAAACTGGCTGCAGGACTTACGATGAGATGTTGGTCTTGGCGTGCTCCTGCACCAACTCGCCTTTAGGGTTGACTGTAAAAATCCTGTTCAGTGGTACTCCTACTTCTTTATAGGAATATACATCCTGCGAATATAGATGATAACTGAGTTCAGAGTTGATGCGAATCATTTTCACACACTCATATCTTCATTACGATTCTTGTTCTTTATCTGTGCCTTGTTATATTTTATTAGTTTTTGTTTGTGTTTTGCACAATGTTGTCCCCATTGACCCCAATGCTTAACTTGTAAATATTTAAATTCTTGTTTTTTTTCTAGTATTTTGTTACTTTTGTATCATTTCATTACTTTTTTAGTATTTGTGTTTCTCTCCTAGTATTTTTTAACTGTTGTAGTTGTTTGAGTACTTCTATGTTTACACGGGGGGTCTGAGAGAAACAGCATTTTGATCCTCTGTATGTTTTATATGACAGAATTGACAATTAAGTTGACTTTGACATCTGGTTAAGACAGATGTTATCAAGCCTTCCATCAGAAAGGATATAGGCTTAACAGCATATATTTGAAAAAACATGGAGGCCCTTCATTACTTAAGGATTTAGATTTAGAAGATGATGAACTGAATGACTTATTTTTCTTTTTCTTCTACGTTTCTTGCTATAGATTACCGTTTGTTAAATCAGGAGAGCATTCTTGTTTTGAGGGGAGATTTTTTGTTTTGCTTTGTTTTTCTTTCTGTTTTGTATCAATGTAGAAATAAAAAAGCTGTATTTCATGTTGTTGAAAATTTGACTAAAAATATTGTGGGGAAAAAAGAAATGATGCACATCTGAATTAAACTTTGGAAAAATAACAATTTACAACACAAATGGCTTTAAATTTCAACCAAAAAACTCCAGATGAACAGAATTTTATAATAACTTTATAGTAATGTCTAATTTAACTTAATAATAACCTTTAAATAACCCAGCATGTCTGGTAAATGCACTGAATCAAATAGCATCATCTTTAATGTATATAACGTGTGCGTACCGTTGGTCGGTTGCCAAAAGCTGCATAGAACGGCTGTTTGTTGGGGTAGAAGAGATTCTTGATGTCGTTGAGACACTCAACCTTGAATTTCTCTGGTTTCTTCTCGATCACCTCCCTATCAAACAAACACACCACAGAGATAACAATGTTGTTTAATGTTAGATGTTCTTAGACAACATTGTTATATTACTTTAGAGTCCTAAATTAGTAAAATATGTGTGTTTGTGTATATGAGAGACCTGTGCAGAGCTGAAAAGAGGCTGCTCGGGCTGAGCAGGACGGGGCCCATAGGGAGCATGGTGCCTCTCTCATTGACCCAGTGTAGGTAACCTCTGGTCATGTCAGCCATGCCGATTGCTCGAGCTGAACAATACAGGAACTTGTAGCCATTTCTGACGGACAAAGAGATAAAGAAGAAAGAAGAATGTATCAATAATGATCAATGCTTTTTTGCCTGTTTGGTGTTAAACAAGATTTTCAAGCGATCTGTGCCTTTTATGCTGACAGTGTGTTAATAAATGGATGCTTACTGGCTGACTTTGTGGTAGAGGTGTGCAATGCCCTGGTGTGTCCAGTCTTTTCCCAGTGTGGGCAGGATGTGACCCAGTGTGTCTGACCTGGAGACAAATACACATAAGTGACATTGGGACATGTGAGTACATGTTTTCTCCTCAATATTAAAAATATACAAACATCCTGGAAAAAAAGTCTTGATGGGAAGCTTGGGACTTCGCATTAATCGGTGCATTAATGGGAAAGTGATGCTAACCACCTGTTTACTCTGCTGTTTAGTTAAAGGTGAAATGTTAGCATGCAGGAAGCAGCTAATTTAATCTAAGGCAGATGCTATTAGCAGCCAGGTGTCAGTAGCCAACAATGTTATTTGTACCTGTGGTGTAAATGACAAAAGTGGCTATTTACACCTGCATCGCTTAGTACACCTAACCAAGTAGTTTTGTTTCCTAAATCTAACTAAACTGCAACTGAAAACTACAAATAATACAAATGTTGAAAATAATAAGTGAACTTAAGTCTAGACATTAATAGTCAACATATTTATAGTGAAACTAGGGGCCTGGGTGTAAATGCCCAAATTTTTGCCATGTAACTTTTCTCACCCCAGTGCAATTAGACACTAACTTAATATAAACTGCTTCACAATCAACAGTGAATTAATGTGACAAATTAAACTGATCATTTCAGATGACGTAGGGATTCATATCTATATTTAATTTTCACTCCAAGTTAAACTCTCTAATGATGGTAGATGTAAAAGTATGTTTTATATTCACATTGTGACACACACCTGGTGATGGTTCCATCTATGTCTGAGATGATGATCTTGTCGTCCCAGTTCCAGAGGTAGATGGTGCCCTGACAGCGACAGGTTCCCTGGTACTGAGTGGTCACACTGAACATAACATCGTTAGGACCATCCTGCAGCTGGAGAGACAGCTGTGTGTGTGTGAGAGAGAGCGAGAGCGAGAGCGAGAGAGAGAGAGAGAGAGAGAGAGAGAGAGAGAGATAATATAAGGGTTAAAATGATGACTATTAATAACTAAAAATGTCAAAGTCAGCAGTGAATTCAAACCAGACTCCTCACCAGCTGCTCTGACGTTAGTCGGAGTGTCTTCTTATAAGACACGCCTCCTGGTGTGAGCCCAGATTCTGGTTGGATGGTTGGAGAGCCCTGGTTGGCTGCCCTGTGGTCTTCATCACTAGAGGACGACTCTTCTTTATGTCTGGCAGTGGACAGGTTAACAGTGGGTCATTCAGGATATTAACTAAGAGGATAATTTCACAGCAGAAATGTTTTGATTTTCCTCACCTGCTTGTCATGTTCCCAGCCTGGTCAGAAGAGCCACAGGCCCCAGAGACTGAATCCTACAAGAGGAAAGAAACTGTGTTAATTTGTTTCACTCACTCATTACCTTAACAACTGATATAGCCAGTAAAAAACAAAATATTAAGTATGCACGTGAAATAAATTACCGGTTTGGCACTGCTGTTTCTGCCTCGCCAGGAGAACCACCACCTCCCTCCTTTCTTGGGCATCTTCTCCTTCATGATGTTCTCCACTGCAGCCTGGAGCGGAGCACGCGCACACACACACACACACACACACACACACACACACACACCACACACAAACAACCACAACACAACACCATAAAAACACACTTAAAAACTGAAGCCAAACCAGACCATAAATCAACAAACAGTAACACAAAAACAACAATGTGTCTGTGGTTGGAATGGAGGAAAACAAGTATGAAGAGGCGGGCCGAGTTTGGAAGTATGAGCATTTGATTGAGGACAAAGAATGAGGAAGGTAGAGAAAGTAAAAATAGGAGGAAGGGAGATAAGATAAGAAAACAGGATAGTAAAACTGGGGTACACCAACAAACATGAATTTAATCTAAGTTCAAACTAAAGTTTAGCAAAACTTAGGCCCGAAATGAGTGAATCCAGATTTGAAATTGAGCAGAGCTCTATTGCACAATTAAAAACTGATCTCTGTTTAGCAAATCCAAGAGCTTTTTTTTTTTTTTTTAAGATAATTTTTTGGGAGCTTTTTGCTTGATAGTGAGGACACTGATAGCCTCAGTACATTGGACTCACGTTGAGTTTAATCAATATGGTTTAAACGTCAAACCTCCTAGACTGGAAGCTTAAAGTTAATACTGGATCACATTTTAAATCAGTTTAAAGTTTTGGGTCAAGACATTTACATTTAATCTACGTTTAGAGTAAAACCTAAACTGATGTTTACAGAGATGCCTAAATTTAATCTTTCTTAACTTTAAGCTGGGTTAAAAGTTCCTTGCTGCATAATTTAAAATTAAACCATGATTTAAGTGTATTTAAAAATGTGTCCTTGTTGGTGCAACCCAGCCTAAGAAAAGCATTTTGTCTCGGACATACGGAGCTGTAGCCGAGCACACCAGTCAGACAACAGAGAAGAAACTCTAAAGCTGAGTGAATATAACTGAGGCAAGAGGACTAATGGTAGGATGGATGGAGTAGATAAAGAGGGAGTGATTAAATAAGAGGGAGGGGAACAGAGGGGAAGACAAAGTTTAACTTTTATGTTTGTCACACAACATTAAGTCTGTTTGAAGCTGCAGTAGCAGAGCATTAAGGTCGTAGGTTTGTATATTGCACATTTTGTTTATGCAACGTATTTAATGTAAATGAGTCAAAGTATAAGCTGTATAGGGATACATGCAGGATGCAGTACCAGCTTTGGTCAAAAGGGGGAGTGTTATTCATGACACACAGCAAGCCTGCAGCTTGAGTCATTAGTATCTGTGCTGTGTATCAATTTCTTACCTTTGGCAGCGGTTTCTGGAAGGCTTGCATAGCCAGCATAAGTGGAGCCGCAGTGCTCCAGTTATAGTACCTGAGGGAGAAAACAACATATATTTTTATCAATTCCATAACTGCTGCTTTGTCAGCCAAATGTTTTCACAAAAACCTCTTTATGAGCCCAAACAATCCTGCATGTACTGCAGTTTTTGCTGCGGCAGTTAAATCCATACAGCATGCAGTGGATTATAAACTGCTGTTGGACTATATTTAGACGCATAAACATGTTTTTGCTCAAGTGAGTGTGAATGTCTTACTTGGAGCCAATTTTCACGACTAAATTAGGGTCATCGATGATGGAGGGGTTTTCCGCAAACTGCTGGTAAGAGATGATCTTCTCATGAAACTGCTCTGTAAGGACACACAAACACACATTAACTTATTTTATTTACCATTTCTGTGGACATTACATGGACTTGGTCATTTCCTGGAGACTTACCCTGACACTACCAATAACCACTACTTGCCTAAAGCTAACCCTCACCCTAACCTTAACCACTTACCCCAAAGTCAGCATTTTTTACAATTGGGAACACAGCTTTTTGTCCCCCAGTTGCTCCAGCTGTTCCCAATTAACTGGTCTCAAATCAGAAATGTATGAGACTCTTACCTTTCGTGATCTCCCTGTTGTCAGTGAGTCCTCCACACAAAGAGATGGTGATGGACGGCAGGTCTGCCATCTGGTCGCAGTAGCTGTCCACTCCGCTGTCTCCTCCAGAGCTGACTGACTGCGGGGACAGACTGGTGCTGTGGAAGCCCGGGTCCGAGATGGTCCTCACTGCTGCGCCACCGTCGCTGCAGAGCAGGGGAGTTTATCAGAAAGGTCGGACAGTGTGCTAAAACTTTAATTGCACATATGGTGAGTTATAACTCCTCATACCTCTTAGGGAAATAAAGGGCTGCTACTTCAGGCTCGAGCTCAGTGATGTCATCCAGGTAAATTCCATCAGAGCCAAGATGGCGGCTTCTCTTATCTGCAACAGAGCAACAAAATCATTTAAATAAACTGTCAGCGTCTTTGTATTCACTTTTATCTTGGGTTTGATCCATGAGAAAAATAATTTAACGGCTTCGTTCTGACTAAGTAACAGGTAAAATCCTCTGTTCAACGGTGAAAAAGACTGTGGATAAATTATATCT
>JAJHUR010074073.1:0-10598 GCA_027495735.1 Lutjanus campechanus
TAGTCGATTAATTGTTGCAGCTGTAAATAAAATATTAATAATTAGTTTAACCAACTAGTATTTCTGGTGCTGACAAGTGAAAATAATCTTTAAACTAATGCTACTTCAATACCAGGTGGGAATTTGGTTTTAGTAACACAGATTCCTCTTCCTCTGTTCCAGCAGTGACCTGTATGTGCAGTAAATGTGTGTTTGGTCACAGCAGGACTGTCCTCTTACCTTTGCTGTCTTGAGGACAAATTGATGTTTGCCATCGTCTCCTCCTAACTGAGCCTTCAGCTCCAGCAGTTTGGCTACTTCTTCATCAATCTACAATACAGACACACACAGAAGATAAATAAGAAGATGATAAGAACTTTGTGAACGCTCACCATAGACGTTATCTAACACAAGTGTTGGTTAAAAGCAGCGAAAAATCTTGAAAAGCTACAGACATCATTTAATTACAGGAAATTCTGACAAACACACACATTCACACAGCAGCAGAGACCCACCTGAGCCACAGTGATCCCAGAGAACGAGTGCAGAGATCGGATACGTGTTGCAGTCCGACAGCCAATCAGACCAGAGCAAGCACGAACACAAAACATGCCCAGCATGTTCATCCCACAGCGCAGGGATCCAAAACCGTCAAAATAAAAAAATAAGTCCAGAAAACGGACGAGCAAAAGTTCAGGAGTGCATCATGGATACAGTAATGCCCAGTGTTATTGTCCAGGACCCGTCAGCAGAAGGAGATCCAGAAAGTGACGTCCAGGACGTTTGGATTCCAGACGGTGAGGCAGATGATGGTGATGATGAAGGGTGAGGCAGGCCGAGCCAGAGGTCATCCGGGGTCAGGCAGGAAGAACAGGAGAAAAGTGGTAAGCAACCCTAGCACTAGGGGAGGTCGGGGCATGACGCATCATCATCATCATCATCATCACAGCGTGGAGGATAGAACATGAAATGTACCAAGTCAATCAAAGCAGCGAGGCCAACGCAGCCCACACACACACACAAACACACACAGACCCTGGTATCAAATCTAAGTCTGCAGTGGGTCGATCACTTTAAAAGCTCCTTACATTAAAAACTTTGGTTACATGTGTTATTTAATAATGATTTTCTAAAGATATAAGTGAATGAAAACCAAAATGAAAGATTCTCAGATTTGAGGTTTGCACAGATAAGACATGCAAAGCTTCATTCAAATTCCTCAAAAGAAACTTTAGGGCTGCAACTAACGATTATTTTCAGTCAATTAATCAGTTGATTACTTTCTTGATTGATTGCTTAATAGTTGTCTGTTTTAAAATGTCAGAAAATGATGAAAAATGTCAATCAGTGTATCCCAAAGTCTAAAATGACGTCCTCAAATGTCTTGTTTTGGCCACAACTCAAAGATATTCAGAGAATTTTGACTTTTTTCTTTTTTTTTAAAAACACTCAACCCAATTAATTAATTATCAAAATAGTTGGCAACTAATTTAATAATTGATTAATAAGCGAATAGATTAATCACTGCAGCTCTATTTAAATGTAAGGAAACTGACATTTGGTACAGCCCTCCAAAGCACAAAATGTGTCCATGCACTATTTATCAAAGACGGCCTAATTCAACAAGCACAGTTGGATTTTCTCAGGCTTGATTCTCAGTGAAAGTATAATGTGATATAACAGCAGAGAATTCACACCAGACAAGAGATCCACAAATAAAGGATGAAACAGAAAAGGTTTGCACAGAATAAGAAAAGAAAAGAGATAAACTGAGGCTGATATCTGGGGACTGTTCAGTTAAAAACAACTTTACGGAGAAACAGGCAGTACAGCAACTCCCAGCGCATGCAGATTTTAATCTGTTTTAACTAAGAAAAGTTTGTCTCACATGAAACGTAACGAAATTTAAAAGGAAACTACTGCACTTTTCATTTGGACGTCCAGTCAGTGAAACCTGAGTTCTCCTGCTCACGAAGCTGTGCCTGCAGTGCCTACATGTACCAGGATGCATTGTGTGCCAGCTTCTGATGCCCACGTCCGTGCTGCCATGTGTCACCAACCTAACCTATGCCTGTTACTTTGTTGGTCAGAACACAAGTGTAACTTTGTTTACTGTGTGTTTTGTCTCTTTATTGGCAAATGAATTACGCTCAAAACAGGAGTGTAGGAAGGTGAAGAGAGAGTCTGTGACCACAACTATACAAAACAGATATGATTTAAGAACATACAGTATGTTTAAGAGGTGTTGGATTATTTACACAATATTATCATTTCTGTATTATTATCATAATATTAATGTTTAATGTTTTTAATACCATGGTTGCTATCAATAGCAGCACAGCCAACGCCCCTAGTTGGGTGACAAAAATACTCATTTAGCACGCCACCTGGGTCTCCAGAGACAGAACCTAGAAATCCAAGATGAAATAGCCTGTAATTCTTCCTTAACACCAACGACATCACTGAAACATCACTGTAGCATCACCGTGGCATTAGTATGTGCATGTGAGATGAACCAGGCCTATGGAGAATCACACAATGCATGCCAGTTAGATTTGTGTCCGACTTGATCCCGACTTGCTCTGATGTCATGCACACATGAGCAACGATAACCTCCTAAGATCAAGGTGCTCTCAGTTTTTAAAGCCTGATTGACGACATGACTGGCTGGAACTGGCTCTTAATTTTGACAACAAACAGCAAGTGTTGTGTAACTGCAATATTTAATGCAGGATATGTCAGTCTTATGTTGAGCAATTAAGTTTTAATATGTGAAAAAGCATATATTTTGTGGCTGATAATAATAATAATAATAGTATAATAAAAGGTTATATATAACAAAAGAACAGAGGACATGTACAGTAGGGGGATCACTTCTATTTCAACTTTGATCAGTGATCAAGAACGCACTTTTATCTTCAGCTATGAGCGTGGTCTGCAACCTACAGGTGTCACTTCCTGTATTATTATACTGAGTCCACCAGAAACTGTCCAACTTGACTGCAGCTTATTGTTAACACCTCCTGCAGCAGTCGCCTGATCTCATCTACTCTTCAGGCGAGGCACAGTTCATCTCGAACAAGCCTCAGCTTTTTTCTGCCAATATAGCACACACTGAGGAATTCATTGCTTCAATCGACTACATCAGCACTGACTGGACATCCACATGAAAAGTGGTGAACTTTCCCTTTAAATGATCATCCCAGTCTGGGCCTTTGAGCACCTGCTGCAACATCCTCTATGGTGCATGGCAAGGGAAGATCTTGAATATCACAGAGGAGCACTTTGAGATTTGAATGAAATAAATGCACTTGTCGTTGTTGTATGCAGCTGATATAAAAACTGGCATTAAGTTCTGGTCTATGTGCTTATAGACAGCATCACACATGCATATATATATATATATATATAATGATATAGATATGTGGCATTTGATATAGTATTCTGTCTCTATCACACAACACAGATTTATTAAAGAAAAAAAAAATTGGATTGCACCTGAAGAGCTGATGGCAAATATCTGATGACATCTGTCTTAATATGGCAGCATATTGCATCAGCTATCTTTACACATTTTAGGTAGACACGCTTTCAGTTATTGTTAAAACACACCGTGACAGAGTTGTCTAAAACCTTCCCTTTATATATTAAATTCACTATATCTAGTTTCTGAGTCGGGTGGCAACTTCACTTTCGATTCCACACCACCATGTTAGCTCTAGCTAATGCTGCTAACGCTAAATTCGACAGAGCGGATGGCGGTTAGCAGACATGGCTAGTTAGCCGTTCAAACTGAGTTAGCCGGCTAGCTAGCAGTTAGCCGGTTCAGTTAAAATGAAAACAGTGGTAGGGGGAACAAAGTGACAGCAGTCCCTTTTTAATTGAAGTGTGCATTAGGATGACAGCAAGCCAAATAGCTAGTGGCCGCGCGTGGATCTAGCTGTCACTGTATGCCGTTTCTAATGTCGTCCAAACATCATTCAAATCTCGACTAATTTAATTTTTACTCATATATTGATGAACATATAAGCAGTGTAAAATGTAACGGGATACATTTAGTAAATGCTCTATGTCTTCCAGTTAATTCGGCAAACAAATAACAGAGAAAGAAGTTCTGAGTTTAAAATAAAAGCCGACAGACTTTATAATGACCGTTTCATTTCACCGGTGGACATGATGTATACCGCATAGAAAGATGACTCATTACATCAGACAGTAGTGAGTCAATTACGTTGTGGGCAACATGAATAGCTTGACAGACAGTTAATTGGGGTTTGTTATGGGGGGTTACAGTTAACTAGTTATGTAGTATAAATGAAGTTCTGGGCTAGTTAGCAGCCCTGTCCTGTTAAATGGCAGAGGGACATGCTGTTCACCGCATGCTAAGAACTTGATTTGACATGAGAAATAAATCTGACTGTTAAATCTGAGTACTGACCTGATCTTTGCTCGCCTTATCCGACTTTAGCTTCCGAACCACTTCACCTTGGAGTTTAATCGCTTCTTGAATCTGTGCTTTGTCTTCCATGGCTTTTCATTGATCTATTTCCACCGCTACCCACACCACCAGCGACCCCGCAGCTGTCAAGACTAAAAGCGGATACGGAAACAAGTGAAACTTCCGGTTGACATTTTCGAAGTAAAAGACTTCCTGGTGAAAGGCAGTCACTAAGTGAGCAGCAACGCCTCCAAATTCTAAAATGAGTTCTGTAGAAACCAAACAATTTTTAGAAAGTTTCAAATCTTAAATATGAGTAAGGTAAGTAAGTTTATTATGATGACCCTTGAAGTGTGTGCTGGTGTGTGCAGACCAAAAAGGCTGCAGGAGACCATGGTCAGCTCAGGACAGAAAAAGTACGAGCCACAGGTAGGCTACTTTGAAGAACCTGTCAAACAAGAAAACTGCCAAAACAAAACTGTAAAGTATCTGTAGGCACTGTGATTCTGACTAAATGCTTCTACAGTAACAGATATTCAGATAATCAGAAACAAAAAGAGAGAGCCAGCATACATTTCAACAGAGAAAGCTTGGCTGGTTTCTAGGTTACCTTTTCTATGAAGTTAAACCACTGACTTAAATAAAGATGGACGCCACGGCTTTACTTTCTACTACTGTACCAAATTGAAGCCAAAATATCCCATACATGAGCACTACACTCTTGTGCTGAAGCCAGAGTCAGTAGTGAGCAGCGTTGGAGCCACGTTATCGTGTTCCTGCCCACACAGCCGGCCAAAACCATCTTTGAGAAAAATTAACTTGACATGTACTTTGATGTTTTAGTTTGGCCCATGTCCCAGCTACTAAAATGGAGGCATTACTGCAGCCAGCCAGCAGAGGGCGATCAGGATGCTTTGACTTCACTTTTCCAGAGCTGTCATGTTGTCCATGTCTATATACATACAGTTTCTGGGTTAAAACAGGCTGTCGTCAGGCTAAAAAAAGGTTAGACATGAACTGTTGGAGAATGGAAAAAGCAGACTGAGGAAATGTGGATCCAACTTTGTGATTTTCAAGTAATTTCCTGTAAAATAAAATCACAAATATGTTTCAAACCACATATATACCTACAACCTTACTTTAGCAGGGTTTAAATCGTCTTACTTGTGTATTTACATAATGTCCACATACTGTATAGGACTTTACACTTTACATACAAACAAACATCTTCCTGTTTAAACAGTGACCAAAGTTAGTCCTTAACCAAAGTCCACTTCTGCTGAGTGAACAGAGCACCTGTCAACATGTCTGTAAGTATCATCATGTTATTTTATTCTGCAGCTGAAAAGATTTATGGACCATTGAATGCAACATTATAGCTGACGGAAATAAACAAGTACACTGTGAGGAGGCGTTAACGGCATGTTGCATGATGGACTTTGACCGGCATCAGTGCAGTTTCCTCAGCTTTGTGTCCTGCAGCAGCTAAAGTGCTATTCTGGATAACTGGGAATTTTTCATGCATGAAAGTGGTCAAAGTCAACTTTTGATCAGGGCTGCAAAATCTTTAGCTGCATGAATCAAATGTTAACTCTAGTAGCAGGGGTGTAGCTGGGAATCTGCAACCGTCTGAGAGAATATTGTTCAGGATCATACTTTGGTTCTTATTCACACAAACAGATTTAGAAGCAGCAGCCTGCCTCTTGTGCTGAAATGTATTAATCAAAAAATCAGTCAGCCATTCAACAGAACTGCAAGACTGGTGCACAACCGAGTCATTTGATCCCACACATTCTTTTTCTGCATAAAGTCCTGAGCTTATTAAAGTTATATAATAAAAAATGTGTATTAACAATGTTCTTATATTATAGTTTTTTCTCAATGATTTTTGCTCTTTTTCCACACTGTTGTCTTAACTTTCACAAAACATTTCATTGTGTCATTAAATTGGCCGATGCCACTAAAATGAAAAGCTTTCATTGTGTCATTGTGTGAGCTGTCCTGCTTAAAATGTTGTGTTTTTTCATCTTTTTGATGTTTTTTTCATTATGACAGTCAACCCTGGGAAAGTTTCTTCTTTGCAAATCTCTGTCATGTACTATACAACAAGAATCTACCTTTGTTTTAGATTCAGATTTCAACATTAGGCAAAAGTTTACTCTGAAAAAAAACCCCTGTATAATACTGTTGTATGTATTTTGTATGTATGTAGTATATTTACTTGTGTAGTAATGTGTTACTTGAAATTCACCTTTGACCTTTGGTGTAAAGTCACACAGAAAATTTGCCACAAAATGACATTCATGTGATTCATAGTTCATTATTCTCATCTGGCAGCTCATTTGCCAATTCAGCAGATATCACATCTCATGTTGTAGATATTTATGAAAATAAATGTCTGTCTGACAGATTTTGTCAGCTGAATGGATCATTTTGCATCTAATGGATCAACAATGAAAGAATGTTTAGACGTGAGGAGTTTGACGGTTTCACTGAGAATTAAACTCGTCAGTTTTGATCAGTGAGCCATGTGCAAGTGGTTATTATGCAAACTGTGGACGATTGTATTTAATCTTTTGGATGCATGTGCCGAGACTTGTGCAGTTTGCTTGAATGAAGGAGAAATTCCACTCTGTTGTGACAAATGAATAGTGAATGAACTTAATTGAGCCAAAAGACCTTTTCACAATGCAAACTTATTCCTTTTTATTATTTTATTTTATGTTTTTTTTATGGATCCTGTCTGTTTTCTGTCCACAGTGTCCAGTCAGCATGGAGCTGTCTCCCCCTCCTTCAGGTCTTGAAGCAGAATATGAGACACTTTTCACCACCGACTGTCTCCTCTTCCTCCATGAGCTGATCTCCACATTTGATGAGGAGGTGGATGAGGTAGGACAGAAGAAAAAGCCCTTTTTATTTTGGTGCTGACTTGTGCAAGTCATCTGCTCTACTCTTCTTGACTCTTTTCAGGTCCTGCGGTTACGAGTGTCCAGAAAGGCCCACTTGGACCTCTCAGGTGACCTACCAAGCTTTCTGGAAAGTACTACCCATATCAGGAGAGACCCAGGCTGGAGGGTGCTCCCTGTCCCCCCGAGGCTTCAGCGCAGACATGTGGATATTGGGGATCTGGCTCCCTGTGACACTCAGCGCTTCATTAAAGCTCTAATGTCACCAGCACAAGGCCTACAGGTACCAAATCTGTCACTGACCTGTGACCAGACAAGACCAGCACTGTATCATTTACTGTACTGACACCTTTCACAGTGGAAAAATTGCCTTTTTCCATTTCTGCTGGTATTTTTCAAGGACCAGTGTGGTAGGATTTAGTGGCATCTACCGGTGAGGTTGCATAATACAAACACCTCACCTCGCCCTCCCCTTTTAAGTGCAAACTCTAACCTGACACCTCAGATGGCCTGTTACACAGAACCATGTGGGAAATCATCCTGAGAAACTTTTTGGAAAAGGGCAGGGACTTTCAAAATAAACACTTGGCAGGTGTTTGGATAAACCACCTGTTTGTCACATCTAACATGGACAAACTTCAACCAGTAACAGATAATGGATTCTTGCGTGATCTCGCAAATTCAGCTGCCTTGCAAAGTAAACAAAACTCGTGCTCAAAGTGAAAGGCTGTGTCCAGAGTCCGTCGTTGGTTTGTCCATTCTGGGCTCCTGTAGAAACATGGTGATTGAACATGGCGGCCTCTGTGAAAGAGGAGCTCTGTAGATACAAAGAGCTTTATTCTAAGGTAACAAAAACAAAATCTATTTTCAAGTGATTATACACTAACCATCACTGCTCGCATACTTTCATGCATCCTCCATGTTAGCATGGATGTTGAGCAATACATCCACCAGAGGGAATCAAAAGTTACCCCGAAGAAGATGTTTCTGCCAACAACAATCAAACAGCAATACTGGAGGAGGTTGAAACAATACCTCTTGGCTGTGCTGCCATTAAATATATCAAGACGTGTGGACGGAGAATTTTCACTGACATCGAACGTCATTTCCAATATCTTCAGATTCTAAAAAAATCTTAGTTGTGTCCTGTTGTCATGTCTCACTTTAAGTATTGGCTTACACTGCTACTGCACCCACGACTACCGGTAGTCGTGGGTGCAGTAGCAGTGTAACGGTAGCACTGCTCTGTTCTGTCAGTGGCAAGTACAAATGTGCCTTAAGTCTTACACGCTGGATCTTTAACCAACAGATAAGACTCAGCCTGAAATTCTCTCTTTGGTTTCGTCAGGTTGACTTTGATGATGGGAACTGCCCGACATATCACAACCAGATCAAAGGCATTCATAACGTTTTGAAGGCAGTTCATAACCGGTTTCCCAGTAAGTGCTTTATATTAATGTGGATACTCACATGTGAAAATATTCCAGATGTGGAACAAAGTAAAAGTTACAGTGCACATTTGCTCATGTACCACACCTTTCGTCCACCGTCCATGTGTTGACAGATGTTCCACACGTATCTCAGGCTCCCGTCCTGATGCTTCGTCCTCGAGCCTGGAACATGGTCGAGCACAACATGATGGTAGTATCACATTTTCTCTGCCTCACTTGACTCAGTTCATTTATTTATTCAGTGCTGGTTTGGGTCCAGATCTGCAGCTGAGGTGGTTGAATAGAAATTAACCTACTCTGATTTGATTTTGGTGTGTTCTGTCAGTGGTTTCTGGGATTTATATGTAGGATTAAGAAATATGACTTTGGGGACTTCTAGTGTCATAAAAGACAAGAAACCTCTGCAAGTTTGATTTTTCTCTAAACAAAAAGGTCTGCTGTCAGAATCATTTGAAAGATAATAATTTGAGGTTTTATGGTTTGAGCACATTTTGACTGTATGTTCATTGCACCTGCTAGTTTAAACACTAGATGTCGCTGTCACTTCAAACAGCTACTAGCAAGTCCTGTCATTGCACTTTTTAGTTTGAACACTGGAGGTTGCTGCAATGGTGAACAACTACAGGACCAACAATGATTCATTACAGGTCGATGAAAACAATGATCTCAGTTTATTAAACATGGCAGAACTTAAAAGACAAAAGGAAGAGACTGAGTGCTGAAAATTCAGAAACGTTGGGAACTGGCAATCTCTGTCTGATTTATCTTATTTACAGATTTGCACATAATATCATAATATTACAATAAAATGTGACAGTATGACCATGCACTGTATCAGAGTTTAAAAGTATTTCATTAATTCGAATTAAATTTAAGAGCAGAAGATAAAGAAATATTTTTGTTATATTTGAGAAACACCAAAAAACTACTGTAATGTCAAATGTTAAAATGTTGATTATTGTTGTGTAGTTATTTTGACTGAAAATTAATATATGGCATGTGGGTTTTTTTTTCTGGTCTAGGAACACAGTTTTTCTTGCCATGAGATGAAAACATGTAAAAGATGCTTACAAGACGAAAACGACAAAAGATGTGACAAAACAAAAATGATGCAAAAAGACATCAAAACACATCAAAAGATGTAACAAGACAAAAACAACATAAAAGATGCAGCAAGACAAAATGACGCAAAATAAAGTAACAAGACAAAAATGATGTTTTAAAAGATGTAACAAGATGAAAAAACAAGACAACATTAATGTAAAAGACGCAACAGACAACAGACAAGACTCAGAAAAGGTGGAGAAAAGGTGAGGTAATATATAATTAATCAAAAGATAATAGTTTATACGTAGTGAAAACACGTGTTCTTGTTCTTGCAGGTGGAGGGGAAGGAGGCTCCTGGTCCTCTCTTTGACTTTGGGCTCCTCATGTTTCACTGTGGAAAGACCCTGTTTGACAACCAGAGTGGACCCTTTTTCTACCTCTCAAAGGTAACACACATACACACACACAAACACACACACACACACACACACACACACACACACACACAGATGATCGGTGTAATATAAATATAGTTAAGATGAAGCTCTGCTGTTTGTCCTTGTTGTCCAGGTGGAGAGTTTCATGGAGGCCAGACTGTGGAACAAGATATTTGTCTGGACACAACAGAAGGTCTGTTTATGCACAATATCAGTCATCTAGTCAAGACCATTTTCATACAGCCCAGTGATACAAATGTGTGTGTGTGTGTGTGTGTGTAGCTGGGCCTGCCACTGGGCTCCATCAAGGCGACGGTGCTGATTGAAAATGTTTTAGCGG
>JAJHUR010074074.1:0-16751 GCA_027495735.1 Lutjanus campechanus
AAGAGACAGGTGTGTGTGTGTGTGTGTGTCAGTACAGGTGTTTGTCTATGTGCATGGGTGTGAGCCTGAGATATAAAGTAGCAGATTAATATGGTGTAAGTCAGTTATGAAACTCAAGCGAGGCACTAAAATGAAGGTCAGAGACACTTCAGAGAAGACTTGATGATGCATTCACTGTCTGCGCTGGCTGTGTTTGATAACTCTCTGCTCTTTGTGCTTGGATGAAGCAGCTTTGGGTCAACTTTTACTGAGTCAAGTCGCAGTCATTTAAAGTTTTGGGCTCAGTCTTCACACAGCTGGAATAACAGTTTGGATTGAGTTGAAAGAATTGGGAATGCACTGTGTAAAGTGTTTCTAGTTGAATAAAGTAGATAGTCTGACTTGATATTACAGAAATCACACCCAGACCCACAGACGAGCGAAGATGATTTATAAATATTTTGCCCCCTTGTGTCAACTTGAATCATATGCTGAACTCGGTGTGTAGCTTTGTGTGTGGCATTACTTATTTGAGCAATACCTTGAATATCAAATAGTGCTGACTGATAAACACATTTTCATTGTCATTATGATATAAACATGTGTAATACACACAATGAATAAGACAAATAATTTTATTTACATGTGCCATGCAAATGCAAACATTTGCCCTATCGAATGGAGCCCTGCATACACGGGCCATGCGTTCACACCATTCTGCCAATCAGATGAAAACCGTCAGCTACCCTGAGATTATTTGGTGTCAATTTGGTGCCGAAAGCGAATTTAGCAACAAAATTGTCAAGGAAGGGGAGAAGAGTGAGGAAAAGGTGGCTGCCCAAAGATCTTGCACAGCACTTCTGCTATTAGGAAGTATTCTGGATTCAGAGAGATGACTGCTACATCCGAAATTTTGTACTAACATGATATTTATATATACAGTATTTATGCTTTAACAGTATGTGAGATTTGTTAGTGTGTCCAAAAACCAATAGTACGCGATGTGCATACTATTTATGGATAAATGTTACAATATGCATGCACTAGACAGTATGGCAGCATAAATATGCTTACATTTAAATGTAAATAAGGTTTCACTTTGCTAGGTGTAATATATTTTTTAAATTAGTTCATTATCCATTATTGACTTATGATAGAACTACACAGGACATCGCTGCTCAGCCTTGACGCCAATTTTTCTGAGTGGCCGCTCGCAGAGTCAAAAATTCCTCACCAACCCTAAAAAGCATTTCCTCCTGATAGGCCACCACATTTTAACAGGACTCAAACTGCAAACAAGGTCAGTTATGACTCTTTCTACAATTAATTTTTGATCCATGGAGGTTTATATTTGTGAAACTTAATTTAAAAAGCTGTGACATCATCACAATGTAAAGTCTATGGGCAGAACAGGAACTCATGGCCAGGACCAAGCATTTGGTGCATATTCAGTGAGCTGTATAACCAGGAAGTGAACCTGGACACTAGAACATTTTTTTGGCTTATGCACCAGATGAGCAACTCTCACTGGACTGAATGAGCACCATGTTTGCATTCACTATCTAGTTCATTATAAGATATCTATGGTTACCATGCTTACGCGTCTCCAACTGACAAGGAAGCTAACAGGAAGTGAAACTATACCCGTGCAGCAGTGCGTCGGACAAGAATCATACTACTGTTTATTGACACAGACGTATGTTTAACAGTAGCACACATTTTGGGTAAGTTCTTAGTATGTGATTGCCAAACAGCTGTAGCATCTTCCAGAGGAAACAAGCTAATATGCACATTTCAGTTCACACTTATTTGTTTATTTGCTGCAAGTCATATCATTATCACAATACTAGACAGTGTTATTGCACACTGCAGATTCTCCTCATATCCTGCAGTCCTAATAGAATCTTTTTTAAAAGATGGCTTTGCATCAAAAGATCTTTTCATTTGACTCCTTTATGAGGGAATAAAGTAGATGATGCATTTACTTTGCTTTTCCTTCGTTAAATACTAACCAGATAACGCAGCAATGGTTCTGGAGTTGATGGAAAATTAAGAAAAACACAGCTGTGACTAAACTCAGCTCTTTGTACCACAAACCGAGAGGACCTAAACTACGAAGCAGGACATTTAACAGTATAAAACTACCATCTCTTTTCAAGCTCATAAGCTCACATTACATTCCTGAATATACGGTGTGGAGAAAGTCACACAGGTAGACGAGGCAGTGTGCTGCATAACAGAAAAGAAAAGGTGTCAGTCAAAGTGAGATCCTGCAACATTCTTGTTTTTCTGCCAACCATTAGCAGTAAGTGTTTTGCATAAGGGCCAATCATTAACGCTCACTTCAGCTTCATACTGTACATTTCATTTGCCTTTTTCCAAACCACCTGCTGTTGCTGCTTCAGTGGATGTAAAACATATCACTTTTCACCAGAATATGATTTTTTTTTCCGGGTAAAACCTGAAACAGCACACAGTACTAGCAGTATTGTTAGAATTTATCATATTATCTGGTTCTTTATTAAATATTAAACATGGGAGAACCCCTGTTATTATACTGTCTGAATTTAGACTCGACATAACGTTTCCCTGTTTGCTTAACCAAACACCCAATCATGAGACAGCAACATATTTGTTGAGTCACCACGGTTGTCAGACTATAATTACAGGTGTAAACAGGTGATAACTTTACCTGATGAAAGCCTTTCTTTGTACAGCACTTAACTGAAACAAAGAAAGGATTCACGCTTGAGAACACAAAGGCAGTGTGTGGGTAGAACTGCAAAGGTGGAATTGATTTGTATTTCAACTTGGGTTCACATCCAGCAAAAATAAACAAAATACTAAAATCCTTTGCTAAATGTTATCGTGGACCAGCTGTTAACAGCGGCACATTAATGCCCACATACAGTTGGCATCATTAGGAGACAAAATGTTCCCCGTTCTGCCTGTCTGAGGCCTGCAGTGCAGATTTACCGCACTGATACGATGCTGAGGATTTGCACTTTCAAATGAACCTCTAGAAAAAGATGCCTTTCCTAAATATGCCCAGCAACAGTGTGTATTTCCTGGGAGGCTGGAGACTAGAGCAGGATTTATATCTTCTCAGCAGCAAGTCATTTTGAAGTTCCACTCTTATTTAGTCGGTATAATAGAGCAGCAGAGACAGACACAAACACACAGAGATATAATGTAATAAAGGCGGAGAGACTGACAGAACTCCCAAGAGACGAGAGCTAACAATAAGACAGGCAGAAAACACTGCTATTGTCACATGTACTGAGTGTGTGAATGAAACAAAATGACCCTATTAGAACGATTATATCAGTAAGTGGGACAGAGACGCTAATCAGGTTCAAACTCCCAACAATTTCTTTAATTAGAATCATCTCCTTCCCTGCGTCTGAGTCTGTACGTCACCATCCTGTCCAGACGAGTCCACACCCAGACACACTGGGCAGTACGGCAACACTACTGAGTCAGGATGCAACGATGCCAAAAAACTCACAGTATGATAATACTATATAAAAAAGTCAACAACGTTTATCACAATATTAATAAACAAAGAAAAATGACGACTTGAAAAACTTTTAACTTAACGTGTTTCTGATTTCCTTCTTTGATAAAAAAGATAAAATAAAAACAGCCAGCCATGACCTGAGCATGTGCAAAAAAATGGCATTATCTTTGGCACTGAGTGTTTGAATTATGTACAGTTGCAAAACTAAAACAATGCAGCAGTCAGTAGCAGTCCCTCCATAAAGTAAAATACAAATAATAAAACAAAATAATTAATTGTGCAACATCACGGTAGATATCATCATTGTCCGGTACATTTTTTAAGTTGCAATATTGCGATGTTCAGTATATTGTTTAGTGTTGTACCTAACAATTATTTTATTGTTATTAATCTGTCAGTTATTTTCTTGATTTTGGTCTATAAGATGTCGGAAAATGTTTTCTTAAAAAAAGTTGATGCTGTAAGCAGTAAACACCCTGTCTGAACATTTCTTGCTTTGAAACTGCAGCGAGCGAGGGCAGTCTGAAAAAACTGATTCAGTCATGCTGGGTTTATGATGTCATAAATCTGAGCAACCAATCCTGTTCATCGAGGGGGTGGTGCTTTGTCGCTATCATTAGCGTATGTAAGCCATTTTAACAAGGTATTTGAACTTATTTTGCAAAAAAGGACATTCCAAACACCAAATATTCAGTTTACTGCCACAGAGGAGTAAAGAAACCATAAAATATTCACATTTAAGACACTTGAATTAGAGAAGTCTGACTTTTTTCACTTAAAAACTACTTAAACTGATTAATCAATGATTAAAATAGTTGGCAATCAATTTAATGGTTGATAGCTAATCAATCAGTTGCTGCAGCTCTAACATTGTTACATCCCTACTATTCACAGACCGTGCACCTTTCAAACCTGTTTCCAAAGTCCCAATCTCACACACATAACACACACACAGGGACGCAGCAGACGCACAGTTACACACACACTCAGACATGCAGACAGAAACATCACATCACTGCATACGCTCATCGAGAGGTGCAACAACGACGTGAATACTGAGTCATCAAATCATGCGGCTGATATAAAAACCAAATCAGACCACTCCACCTGTGAAGATTATGAGAATCAAGCTGTGGATTCTGTAACTGCAGCCTACATGTCTTGAGGGAGACCATCTAACCCACCTCTCCTCTCCTCTATCTGTCCCTTTCTTCTTCTCCCACTGCTCCCTCCCTCTTGCTTTCTCCATCTTCCGAACGCTGATGCGCTTTATTGCTTGTCGCCACGGCCACCTCACTTACTGCAACCACCCAATGCAAAAGGTTCACAGTCTGCATACATTCTGGCTCCCAAATCCACATTGGATTTTTCTTTTCCACTGGCAGCTGCACACACAGATGTGCTTTAGATGATATGAAAGGCCCCTCTTCCTCCTGCAGCAGAGCACTCCTTCTGTCTCTTTTTACTTTCTTTCACCTCCAGTCTGCTCCTCTCTTCCACACCATGTACCTCTCTATATCTTTTTGTTGCTACCATCCCTGCCTCTTTCTCTCATCCAAATCCTCTCTCTTAGCCCCCCTCCCTTGGGCAAAATCTCTCAGTCCCTCCTTCTCTCCATGCTTTCTTTTTTATCTCTTTCTCGCTCAGCTCTCCTGCCTTCCCTCTCACTCAGCCTGTCTCAAGAGGTATTTGTCATCATCCTCTACACCGAGCTCCTATGGATGATGCCTTCAAAAGAGACAGAGGGAAAGAAGAGTGGGGAAGCTTGATAGTGATACAAATAAAGCTGTGTTAAAAAAGTGCAGATGCTTCAGTGGCCAAGCACTAAAACAGTTTCTTTTGCAAAAGCTCCATTTCTGCCATTACCAAAACACCCCAAAACATCTATTGCTAGTCAGTAGACACTGACAGGGTTGAAAGGTCATTTAAATTTATTTTCAAATGCAAGTGACAGGCAGCTAGACTAAATATCAGCTGTGTTATGCATTTTTGAAAAAGCAGGTTTTGTGTGGGTTTCTAAGCTGTAAAGCCATTAGCCTGCAATCAGGACTGCTGCTAATTAACAAACTTCTTTCTCCAGCCATTAATAAATACTGCTGACATAGTCTTAGTATCCCAATTATAACAGACACAGGACAGCATTGGTTTGGTTTTCCAAAAGAAACTTAACTGTATGTTTTAAATTTAAAACAGTAAAAGAAAGACAGCCACACTAGCGGCTCTGTAAGGTATTTAAAGGTCCAGTGTGAAAGATTTAGTGGCTTTTGGTGGTGAGCTTGCAGATTGCAAACACACTGCCTTACCCTCCCCTTCCTAGCATGTAGGAGAACATACAGTGACCACGAAATTTGCAGAAAGCTGCAATAATGCAAGAGGCCATATCTAGAGCCAGTGTTAGTTTATTTCTGGGCTACAGTAGAAAGAAACATGGTGCAAAATGGCGACCTCAATGGAAGGAGGTCCAGCCCCCTCTGTAGATAAAAACGATTCATTCTAAGGTAACAAAAACACAACGACTCTTATTTTCAGGTGCTTATTCACTAATGAAAACCATGCCATTTTCTGCCAATACATCCCCTAAATCTTAAGCCTCCTACCGACTGTAAGATTTCATCACTCTTGTAAGTTTACTGCAGCCATACTGTGCGACATGGATCTAATAAACTTGGGTACAACACCAAGTTTGATGTATGTAGACTGTACGATAATCACACCTGCTGAATCATACGTACAGCGGCTAAGCCTAAAACTTAAAGCCACTGAGGGACTGCATAGACGGGCTAATAACTTAAGCCATGCGCCGCTTCATTGTGTCTTGTGAAATAACAACATCCAACGTCTTCTTCTTTGATTTTTATGGATAATTTATTGCTCACCGTACTGGCCTTCAATGTGTTACATGCAAGAGTCAAAATCAGTGTCCATCACGATCCATAAATCCACAATCACAAATACATCAACAAAGCTTCACCTGGCGTGGCGTGCCGGCGTAGTGGTCAATTAAGTTACTAGCCCGTCTGTGCAGCCCCTCAGTGGCTTTAAGTTTTAGGCTTAGCCGCTATATTCAAGTCAAAAAACTATTTGTGCTCCTCCTCCACTGGGAAACTTAGTGTCCTACACACATACATACGCCTCTTGAAATGGCCCTTACAATAGGCTACAACAAAGAAGAGGAGATGGAGGAGAATGTGCCCCCAGTCGTGGCAGGAAAAGAGGCCAAAGTGGGCTACCACTTTTGCAAAGGGAGCTTGAGGTAACGTTAAGAATTTATAGTATGCTACATTTGTTAAAATAGCATACATACATGTACATTTGTGCATTCCTGTTGGATGGTTAATAGACTAAATTTCTGACACTGTCATAATTTTGTCCCAGGCTATCTTTGGTTGCAAGACCGTGAGAATGGCCGTCTTTGAACTTCTTGCACAGCATGACGTAGGACCACTGCTTCAGAGCTATCACCACATTTCTTTCCTGTAGGTCATCTTTCACCTGGAACAACCCAAAATCATAGTGTATACCCGGCTTTACACACCGGACCTTTAATGATGTAGTGCTTAGAGCTCAGTGCAAACAGCAGCATGCTAACATGCTCACAATGACAATATTAACATGCTGATGTTTATCAGGTCCAATGTTTTTACCATGTTTATCACAGTTTAGCATGTTAGCATCCATTTATTTGCTAATTAGCAGAAATTCTGAATTCACGCAATACTGGCACAAGGTTGTGTTCATGTATTATTCCAATATGGTTCCTCCATTATTAGCCTTGTAGTCTTACTCAAATATCCTAAATTAGCTCCTTTTGTTGTGTTACATATTTGTATTGTGACATTAACAAGTGACACCAGATATAAAACAGTCTTTAACCATTTTTAAATCACAACTGTAACTATTATTCCATTAGATTATAATTAGATGTAACTGCAGTACTAGCGACAGTGGCTTTGCTGCCATGTTGTCAGCGGTCTGTTGGCGCCTCTGTTGTTCTTGTTGCCAAGTGAGATATCGTAGCTGTCAGAAATTCCTTGAAACTTTGACTCGTAATTAAAACTTTTTTTTTCCAGACACTCATAATTACAGTCTGGATGGCATAAAGTGAACATAGCATAAACACAAAGTACAAGTGGAGCTGATGGGAATATCATTAATTTTGCAAGTATTTGGTCATTAATCAAAGTGTTGGAGAAAATTAGAGTTCAATTTCATGATGGTGCTAGACGAAAGTGGTGGTCCGAGTGATGGTACATAGCGCCGTGCTGCTGGAGCAGCTAAAAACATCACTAGAGAGACCTGTTCTGGGATAAAAGAACATGATGTAGTTGAGATTAGGGCTGTCTCTCTTCAGAAAGGAGATAGGAGATGCCTATTCCACCTTTGTGACAAAGGGTGGATGTCAGAACTCTGGTTTCCTCATTAACAGGCGCAGGTAGTATAATAGGGACTCGTCCTTGGCTTCAAAATAACAATGATTACATGTGACACCGGAGCCGCCCGTGGCTGCGGGCCAAGAGAAGGACGAGGCAGGACCACGTAGGAAGAAAAGAGCCACCATGCTCACACAGCAGAATAGTCGAAGTATCACTTTTCCACCATCCCGTCTTCTTTCCCTCCTTTACATCACTTTTTGTCTCTGCTGCTCCTCACTTGGACTCACTAAATCTGCCTCCTTCATTTCCCACACTGTCTCTTTTTCTGCCAAGTAGGCTAATCAGTGGTTCATTTGGGGTTAGCTGGTTAATTTGGGTGAGCTTCCTCCATGAGGGAGCAAAAAAAAAAAAAAAAAACAGGGATTGAGCTGTCATATCTGTTAAAAAGCTGGGGTTAAATGAGGAAAATGATGCTACTATTCAGTCAGGTAACAATCATGAACCAAAGCCAGTGCTGAGTCTCTTTCATGCTGCGTCGATGCAGACTACTCCTTCAGACAACCACAGACTGGTTATCTAACTGGCTGAATTGAGCATTGTCAAGAGGGGGATTACGAATTATGAATAAGCGAGTGGCGATGATGAATATAGTGGAATGAATAGTCGCCTTTGTGGAGCAAACAGACCCCGTTGTTGAGTAGCGGGCAACTGCCAAAGTGGAGGAAGGGTTTTCTGATTAACACACAGAACAAAAGGACACGGATTACACACAGCAACAATGTGAACACATGCAAGTGGTCATTTCTGTGTTGCATGGGGCAGTTTTAAAGGAAGAGTTCACCCTAAAGTCAAAAATACATATTTTTCCCTCTAGCCTGCAGCGCTATTTATCCATCTAGATTTATTTGGTGTGAGCTGCTTGATTTTGGAGATATCAGCAGCACAGATGTCTGTCTTCTCTCCAGTATTATGGAATTAAATGGCACTCTGCTTGTGGTGTCCAAAGCACCAAAAAAAAAAAAAACATTTGAAAAACTCAACAGCAATGTCTCTTTCCAGAAATCATGCTTCGGCACCACAAGCTGAGTGCCATTTGTGAGGTTTTTACAAAGGCACTTTTGGCCTCGCCGAGTCAAACCGTGTCACGCTGATCTGCATTTCCATTGCCCCTTTTATCGGGCCCAGCTGTGCCTAGTCACACATAAGATGGACCTTGCAGACCACGGGCAATCAGTGACGACAAACATCTGTTTTTGTTTTGGTGCCCGTTTCACATTTCTTTACTTTACATGGACCTAAAATTAATACAGAAGTTTTCCAAAATGACTTAATGTCTGTTTAAGAGCCGTAAGAAATCATTAATAATCTTTGAGAAGGAGTAGTTGTTTAGAATGGTTAAACTGCACAACATGTGTCAACATGAGTCTAACAGGCAGTGAGACAGGCAGTCACTGAACTCAGAGTCCAGGTGTGTATTTTCAGAGCAGTGGGCTTTTGTTTTCAGGATAACAGGCTTAGCTTCGACAGACAACTGATAGTTATAAACAGATGATCAACTTACAGTGTGGGACTCATCGCCTGTCAGTGTAAAAGTATAACGTTGCACTCGTGTTACGCTTGTGTAAGGTCAGTGTCCCTGCAGCCTGCCTGTGCGTTGAGTCTGGTGAGGAGAGGGGCGGGGGGAAACAACTCACTTCAACCTATTTAATATACCGTCTCCAATCCAAATCTCTATTTGGTCTGCAGTACTTTCTTTCAACTTCAACCTTATTATAATCAAAGAGGGCAATTGCTTTGAAGGACACAAAAAATAGACAGTACACGGAAAAGACAGTTCAAAACAGCGATTTCTAGGGAGTTACATTTTTCACCTTCAAGTCCAAAAGTCAGAATGTATTGAAAAAATATGTAATTCCCCAAAATGCACACTTTTATGCATATTTGTTGGTGTTTAGCCTTTCAAAAACAACATTTTCACAGCAGTACACTATTTCCAGACTTTATGCTAAGCTAGGCTAACAAGCTGCTGGCTGTAGCTTCAGTTTGAAAGCAGAGACAAGAGGTGCAACAATTAGTCAATTAATCAATTTGTTGTTAACTATTCTAACTTGAGTAATTTTTTAAAAGAAAAATGTCAGAATTCTCTGATTTCAGCTTCTCAAATGTGAATATTTTCTGTTTTCTTTACTCCTCTATAGAGTAAAACTGTACATCTTTAGGTTGTGGACAAAACAAGACATTTGAGGACGTCATCTTGGGCTTTAAGAGACAGTGATAAAAATATTGAATCGTTTTATAACATATTATGGGCCAAACAACTAAATGAATAATTGAAAACAAAATAATTGTAGTTGCAGTCCTAGTACTGACATGTGAGTGGCATCAATCTTCCCATTTAACTCTCTGAAAGAAAGCAAATACACAACACATAGTCTATTTCCCAAAATGTGTTGCTATTTCTTTAATTTGAAAGTTTTACCTAAAGGCAAGGAAGGGGGGAGCGGCGCTACAATGCAAATTTAATCACTGTGACACATAAGTTTTTCTCATTCAGAGCACACAGAGGGTCATATGGAGGACCAAACAACTCAGGCATTCGGGGAAAACAGGCTCATACATTTTTAAGAAGCTTTAACAGAGGGCATTAGTGCCTAATGTACGCCTGTTACTGTACATCTGACAGACTGTACCACGCTCAAACCTATGCAAACTTTTGTCTAGGAAAGTTGTAGCCACAACTGTTTAGCTGAGGTTAACTGAATTATGTGAAGAAATATAGAAATGAGATTGCTTTCATCAAAACTGGGGGGATTCAGTTTGTGCAAACGTCTCAGGAGGTCATTCATAATTATAATCATTAGATAATCATTAGATAATCAGGCACTCAAGTGAAGTGGGACATTCCAATAAACGTGAGGCCAACAGGGTATTTCTATGCACATCAGAGATTATGCTTGGCACTTTAGCAATAGAAGACAGGATGATAAAAGAAGAGCGAAGTTACTGTAAGATGCTGTAGCAGTGAGTTAGTCAGTCTGATGGCTGTGGATTAACCAGTCTGTACGATGGTATGATGTTCTATTCCTGGACAGGAAAGATGGGAGGGAGTCAGATCAATACCCAGAGGAACCAGTGATTATTGTACATTACTACACCATTCCTCCCATTTCCTTTGCAGCTCAATGACAAGCAGAGGAAGACATCTTAAATGGCTTAGTCGGCTTTGATTTCCCGTGCCTTTCAAAAAGGAGCTTGAGGAAGATCTATGCAGAATTTTATCCTGATTTATTTAGCTCCGGAGTTTCTACACAGGAATGTTAGGAAGGTCAGGACACTATTATGCATGTTGCAAAATGGAAATAGGATAGACAATGAATACATTTTATGCACAAGTAGTGCTGTAAAAGCAGCATAAGAAGTGTAAGATTGTTGTTTTATGAGAACTGGTTCATCTGAAAGAGGACTGAGCCAATTAAACTGCAATTAGCTCCCGCAACCTAAATGTTTATTCTAAACAGCTTGCACACAAACTTTTAATGTGCAACAGTAAAAAATAAAAGTTTGAGTTGGTTCAACTTAAAAATGTAAGGTAACTGAACTCAGGTTAAATAATTAGTGTTTTAAGTCTTATTTGAGTTTTGTAAAACAAACAGAGTTGACTTAACTGAACTTTAGAAGCATGTTCAATAAGCTTAAGATTTTAGGTTGAATAACTCTTCAGTCACACTGACGAACATTTCATTTTACATTTTCTTATTTTGAAGAATCAGTTTTTCATTTCAAAAGAACTTCCAGCTGCAGCTGCTCCTTGTGGAGCTACTTTGTTCCATGATTGGCACACAAAAAAAAAGTGAAACTGCTCCCAGTAAATTTTATGCGAAAGTGCACAGGGACTGAATTCTAACCTTCATCATGGTTCGCACTGTTTTCATTATTGTGGAAACAAGCAACTATAACTTATCTTCGAATGTATTAGAGACACACAGCCAAATTCCATCGTCTATGTCTTTTTTCAAACACAAAAAAAAACTAGGATCTCAAGTAGGGTTTGGTGCTATTCACATTTGAACCAACTTTACTTTCTTGGTAGTAACAAAAAATGTAATTCCTGTTGCAAGAAATAAGTCAGATCTTCTTAACTTCAACAGTGTTATTTATTTAGAGCATTATAGACCACACACACACACCAAAAATCCCTCCCTACCTCCTACTCCCATTTCAAACCTACAACCTGCAGCCTGTCAGTCTGTCAGGAAGATATTAACATTGTTGTTTGTGTCTCAGACGAAGCACATGTTGTCGTTACTACCATAGTGCTTGTGTACTGTACTATGTCCCCGTTAATAGTCTGCAATTTCCTCCTATTAAAGTTTTGAACATGCTCATAAATCTCACGCACTGCTGTAACCTGCTAAATAGCATGTTAGTAAAGAATTTCGGACACGGCCAGTGGCTGAGTTTTAGCTAACGCTAGTAAAAATGCTAAGCCAACAAAACAGTGTAAGAAGCCCAGTTCTCTCCAACAACAACTTATCCACCAACTGCTAATCAATCACCTGAAGATGTTGATAAAATTAACAATGTCTCATTTAAAGTTTTGTTGTCTATGGAGGATTAAGTTACGCAGGCGTGCTAACATTAGCTGCGGCTGCTGCAAGGGACTTAGCTCTCAGCCTATGAAAAACAACGTGCTCTTTAGCTTGTGCTTGGTTAATGATGTGTGATATGTATGAACTCAAAAATCAAAACAAAAATATTTCAATCTCATGAAGGATGAGTAAAGTAAACATCACTAAAAAATTTTGTCATGGATGAATTGGGGTTTACAGTGCAACTGGAGCAACTGATTTTATAATTTCCAAAGTTGCCTCATCTTTAAAGCCAACCTAGTTTAACAAATAGGCAAATGAATTACTCTTCTCTCATTGAATGGAGACAGTTAAACTCAGAGAGCTTCACACAAACAACAGGCTGTTGACTCTTGCCACAATAAACACCGATCAGGAGCGAAGAGTGAAAAAACTGGGGATTTTTCACTCTCAAATGCAAACACGGATGTTGCAGCAGCGGCAATGCAGTTTATTTTCCTTGACAGCCAATTTCTTCAGGCATCCTCAGAAACATGGCACAATCGCAGCCTTTGCATAGCGCTTTGCTCAGGGAGGTGACAGGAGTAAAAGCTGCAGCAACCTTCACACAGAGCACCAGAATCACGATTCTCTGACCATATGACGAAAAGATGTGTAGCCAGATGACACGCAGACTACATGTTCTTTTATATGTGCTGGTGTGGACTGAACGGTAAACAAAAAGGCAAGGAGAGAATGGAAAATGGAAGGGTAAAGGCGGAGGAAATATATGAGAAGGAAGCTCAATAGAAGCTGGAACTTAAGGCTTTCATCAGTCAACATTGACAGTGTGCAAATATACAATCTGGAACAGAATGTTCCCGTACAAAGACTTTCACCACAGTCAGATTCTTATTAAAAGCAGTGGCCATAATCTTTCTGGGCTTCTCAGACAAGAAGAAAGAAAAGATGCAAACCAAAACTTCACAAAAAGAAGAACAGTGAAAACTACCTCAGTACTGACGCACTCCAACCTCCTCAACCCCACTGACCCTTCGGATGACGAGTCAGAACAAACTCACGCTGAGCAGCCGAGCTTTGTTTAAACCAACACAGCTTCATTTTAAATTCTAGTGGAGATCCCAAAGCTCCCCACAGATGTCAGGTTGAGTTATGGGAAACTGCGTATAAAATTATGCACAAGTCCACAAGAATATTTCCATTTGATGCAACAGTGCAGCCATAAAAACATGGCGTCTTGGGTTTAAATACTTAATTCAGTGTTAACTTCAAGTGGCGTTAATGAATAACTGGAATAAGCTGATATAGAATATATATGTGATTCTGCTGGACAGCGTGGAATAATTCATTTTTTCCAACCTCATGAATGATACTTGATGGTAAATATAAAAGAAAGGCTGGAATTCAAGGGGCTAATCAAGGCTCCTTTAACATCACTTATGTCACTTAATAAAGTGGAGTCAACATGCAATAAAAATGTCTGTATTTTGTATTTTGAAGCAGCTATAATCAATATTTTCAGAATAAGAATGTATCAAGTGATGAATGTGAAAATAATATGAAATAGGGTCGCTTATAGTGATGAACCTACAGAGAATTATCACCTAAATCTGCAGCTCCGCTGAGCTTTGTGGAGCTTTACAGCAAGTTTCAGCACAGTGGGTAGCTGTCTGGCCATAACTTTATCATTTTGATTCACTCTCTCAGCTCTCATAGTTTAATTCTTGTCCGCAGCAGGCAGCTCAGTAAATAGGTCTAAAAACTCACTGTAGACTACCTGCTCAACACCAAACACCAGACCGACACAGTAAGAGAATAGTTGGTGAACACAGGGAAGCATTAAGCAACTTAAGACTCAGAAATTTCCCTCAGGAGTTGGTGGAGACCAAAAACAGCTCTGTTTCTGCTGCCCCAAAGCAGCCCAAAAAAAAAAAGTTATTGCACATTCAAGCAAAAGGTTCAACTTTTTATCAAATTACTGGCCTTGTAGACACTGAATTTTCTCAACTTTATAGGACCAGTGTGTAGGAATTAGTGGCATCTTGCAGATTTCAACCAACTCACCTATCCAGTGTGTAGGGGAAACAATGGAGGCCGCAAAAAAAAAAGTGCAGAATCTAGAGCCATTGTTTGGTTTGTCCATTCTGGGCTACTGTACGCCGTATACATTGTAGAGGTTTAATGAGTCATTGATATGTGATGTCATTTTAACAGTGGGGCTGGTCCAATGAGAGTACCCCAGTGATTTTTATCTCTGTTTTTAAGTAACCTGCAACATAAGCTAACAGACCATAATCATTTTAATGTGTCTAATCAGTTCAATGACAAGGAGAATAATGTAAAAAAAAATTATGCATTGCAAACCATAATATTGCAATTGCAATATCAGTTTCATCAAAATCATTCAGCCCTAGGTCCAAGACGAAACTGACAGAGAAGCAGGACTGAGAAACAACAGGCACAATTATAAATCTGTCTGCTATTTCAGCACCAGGGACAGCTCCATGGACTTATCAATACACAGCACTGTTAGGCTGCTGATATTTCAGCGTCATGGTCAGGGCCATAGAGATTATTATTTGTAGAAACCTCAGTCAGATAAAGGGGCAATGAGTCAGGCAGGCTAGACAAACATATTCAACAAAACAACCACTCTGCCGCTGGACTTTCTCTGCCACTAACTAGGAGATGGAGAAGGGGGGAATGGCAGCTTAACAGAGGGGATGCATTTGTGTTATTTTGATGGCATCCTCCCCCCCTTCAATTTGCCTACTGGCTGAAACTATAGGATGCTTGGTCCTTGGCTCCACTGCTGTTTTTTTTTTTTGAAGGTTAATGGCAATGGCATCACAGAAAGTCCAACAAGGACTTAGAAAAACAATGCAGTGCCTCGTTGACAGATGTTGCTTCTGGCAAGCATAAAAATGAACATTCTATGAGAACTTCGACACAAACAAGGATTAAAAAGGAGGACCAGAAAAGGAGATTTATTGAGGTGAAATCTCACGGGGAGGGGACCCTCCGCCAAGCTCTTATCTGTCATCTAGTGCTGTGGGCTCTATGCTAATGTATGAGCAGAAAGTGTTGTTTTCCCCACAGCTGCACACAAGACTTGCTCTCTCTAAACACTTCAGTCGGAGATGAAGGGTAGAGGCTGATGAGCGCTGATTCTGTTCCTCGTGTGCACTAAACAAGCTACCTTCCTGCCCTACACCATTACCAAACACAATAAAAACCATGCAGGAAAAATTCAACAACATCGGCTAAAACAGAAAAGCAATAAGACTGAGGTATGAAGTCATCATCCGAGGAAGCCTGCGTGTGCTGCGGCATTTTTGAGACTAAGGTTTAACTTTGACAATCTGCCTGCCACAGGGGGTAATGAAGAGAGGTGATGAAGATTGATTGCACCACTCTACCTACCAAACAAATGTAAGACACAGAAGGGTAAAGGGATGGCTCAAATTATTTGATGAAATTTCTCATGCAAAATGGCTTGTGTCTGTTTTCAGCCTCTCAAATATGGAGATTTCTTGGTTTTCTTTGTTTATTTTCCTATTAAACGGAACATCAGACATTTTAAGAAATCACCTTGGGCTCTGAAAAACTGCAGTCAACATTTTTCAGTACTTTCTGACATTTTATAGACATTGCAGCCTCGGATTAAATACGACAATTAACTTAAATCTTTGTTCTTATTTGACAAACACTAATAAATGACCTAAAAAATCTACAGGGGCAAGTAAAAGTTGACTTTGGGCAAGATTTCTGACCCACTTGTCCATCTGGGCCAGTAAAAAATAACATTAATGCTGAACTCTGAACTTAAACTGAAGTGAACCTTTTATAAATCGCCAAAATATCTTTTGCTACTGACCTCATCCACAGCAGTATATTGCTTAGCTTACATGCTGGTGCCCCTCTCTGCTTCTCGGTAATACACTTACTATCAATAAATACCTCCTATAATCCTACATCAAATAATCCAAACTATCCCTTTAAGAGGCAAACAGGAATGATAGAGAGGATGAAGACCTATGCTACAGACTGATAGTGCTTTATAACTCCCTTGCCTCTCGTTGACTGGCTCTGTGCTAACACTGACATGGATCATGTCTATTTGTTAGCTGGAGGAGAAAGAGCTTTCCTCCCCCATGTGTTGTACGTTACACTTTCATAGCCCTTTAGCCTTCTCTTGAGGCTGCAGAGTGGCTAATGTGGAGCAATTCCCCACGACCGAGGCTAAAAACAGCATTCACCATGGTCATTGTATTTCTCCTGGCTTTGCTT
>JAJHUR010074074.1:16771-27684 GCA_027495735.1 Lutjanus campechanus
AAAAAAAAAAAAAAAGAAATCAAATCCAGGCCTACAGTCGCAGAGGATGAAGGACAAGGTGACCGCATGCACTTCAATCTTACTCGTTCCTTCACAAACGCAATATCAGTTACACACAGGATGAGGCTGGTTATTGACTCTGCTTTTATCACAGAGAATGGAGCCTAAACTGGCCGATAAGGTCTCTGCGACATGTCACTGCTTCCACACACAACAAGGAGGAGACAGGCAACACCAGCAGCATGCTCTCTGTGTGTGTGTGCGTGCAGTGCATTAAGCTCTGGAGCGTGCATTATCATTTTCTGCTTACAGTTTGATAATCTTCATGGCTATAAATGGAAAAGTGTAAATTTCCACAGAGCATGAATGGGGATTTAGAAGTTGGTTGGCTAGAAGCAAAGAGGCATTATGGCTGATATGATTAAGCCATTAAAAACTTGGGAATCTAGGGCAAGCGAATCACCACTGGCAAAACAGATGGTTTATCACAACTCCGGGAAAGTGTTTGTAACTTCCTAAAACATGCCAGCATCTAATGGCTCAGAGTATAGGCATCTACAGAGCAGCTACAGAGGAATGCTGTCCCCTAAAAGTGTCTGACAGTACAGGTGGGAGATGATCTCTACATTTGGGAAAAACAAGCCAACAAGAACCATAACTGAGCTGCAGGCAGGAGGGTGTGGCCACAGTGATCCGTCACTAAACGGATATAACTTCAACAGAGCGTGCTGCTCTGTTTGTTTAAGAATTTATTCAATGCAAGGGACACCTCCTTAAATCTCCTGTTTAAACACACGATGGCAGCCTGAAACATTATCTATAATCTCCATGAAAATGGGAAGAAATCTGGCAAATAAGGTTGCATCATTGGTCCTGTGACAAAAAATTTGAAATGGGGATGTAAAAGGCACTTGTCCATAGTCAGTGTGTTGCCTACAGAAAGTGGTGGTCGTCCCTGGTTTGAAGAAGCAGAGAGGAGAATATATGTAAAATATTTTCAAAGATTTACTTTGTCATCAGACAGCCTACACAGATGGGAAAATGCTGATACATATTTTCCCCACAGAACACAGGAGTTGCTTGTCTACCGCTGTTTGTTTGTATTATTGTGTGACTTAGGTGAATCCTTTTCCCTAATTTTGAATCCTTAAGCTTTCAAAACACAGAAGTCACCCATAACCAAGACCAATAACAAACAAACAGATCGAGGCAGGGGCACACCAGCAATATTTGGTTGATATAACAGCAGTCTGACAGCAAGGTAAAGCAGTGAAAATATTCTAAATATAGTGTACCTGAGATTGATATTGATTTTTTTTTAGGCGAGCCTTTTTTTAAGTGGCTTAAATCCCTTTTTGCTGAGCCTGACCACAGCAGTACATCACTTAGCTTCCTATACTACTATTGCCATCTACTGTAGGTAATAAACTGGCTACGGATAAATATCTCATACACTTAAAAAAAAACTATCCTTGATTATAACTATTCCTTATAATCAAGGATGCCTAGCTTTTTTCTAGAAAAAAAAAATCCACATTTTTCCTCCTGATTTCCCTGCCTCAGCTCAGGGTACCTGTAGAGATACCATGCTGTCTTTTCCCACATTTAAAATCTGAACAGCAGACAGAGTGGAGCTCATTGGACTCAGTTTTAGGGAAGGTAAAATGAGACCAGAAATTGCTGTGACACTAAAAACTTATTCAATGGCCCTGCTGTGACTTAATGATTGTAACTGATAGCAGGAACACTGAATTCTGACGTTGATGAAACTGTATTTAATGTGGATCTGTCACACCGTGGCCGATTTATGATCTGCTTAATAAGGTCAGTACTGGAGCTGTCGATACCGAGCCGGTGTATCCGATTGGTTCATCTCTAATCCTCACAGGAACATGAGGTGACGAATCTTATGTTTCCTGCAGCAGAACGATGAGTTTGGACAGTTTACATGAGCAGAATTAACCAAACAAACATCATCAACAGAACATCTATAAAAAACAACAACTGCAGCACTACATTCTCTCTAATAACGGTTCTAACTAGAACCATAAAGGACTCTTTAGCTTGTCCCCTTAGGAAAACAGGTTTTGATTCCTGTTAGATCCCTTTTGCAAAGGTTCTACCTAGAACCCAACAAAAAGTGTTACACCTAGAACCAACTGTGAAAGGTTTCAACCAGAACTGCCTACCAGAGGTTCTACAGAGAATATCCAGAACCCTTCCCCCACTAAGGGTTTTACCTAGAACACTCTCAGGGGGTTCTACCAAGAACCTTTTTATGTTCCAAGAGCTTTAACTAGAACACACCAAGGAGGTTTGACTGAGAACCTTTTTATATTTCCAGGGTTTTATCTAGTACACACTCAGGGGGTTCTACCAAGAACCTTTTTCTATTCCAAGAGTTTTACTTAGAACCCACCCAGGGGGTTTTAAACAGAAAACCCTATTATGTTATGGTACAAAGAACCTTTGACGAAAAAGTTCTTCAAGTATTTCAACAATCCTTGAAGAACACTTTCTTCCAAAAAAGGGTCTTTGGAAGAAAAGGGTTCTTGATGGAACCCTTACGAAGAACCCTTGACAAACCCTTCCTCCCAAAAACAAATGTGAAGAAGTGAGAAGCAAATCCTGATATCTAAGAGAGTAACTGCTGTGTTTACCATCAGCTGACCAGCACCTACTTCACTGTAATGATCTCAATTTTAAAGCAAGCTGCTGGTAATAAACGTGAAGCGTTATCACAGTAAAGAGCTGTAAATTTTTACAGTTAGCCTAATGGTCTGCTTAATTCTACCGTGAAATGTCTCCCCCCATTAAGAGCAGGTTCATCGGTGATCTGCCACTCGTGTGTTTGACCGATCAGGTGAGGTTAATAAAGCTCCCACATCACCAGCACCAAGGTCACCTCACATCGAGGCGATTTTCCTCGATGGCTAATGCAGCTAATGTGCAGCTCAGCGCTCAGTCCGGAGGGGGAGAGGAGAAGGAGAACAGGAAATATATCTCTGTGGAGCATGCAATGACTAAAAGTGAGATCGGCAAAGAGATGCAGAGAGACGCATTAAGTTCGGAGTCATTAGGCACAACACACTGCTGTCATTATATCACACTGCATTACATTCATCAGCTCCTTCATTTATGAAGCTGTGGGAGGCCACAAAACCGATGGCTCAGTCTGCGTGCCGCTGCTGTGAGGAAAAACAGCTCTTCTTTTGGGAGTTTCATGCCTTTTCCTCTCCTGCCTTCCACTGCTGTATTTAAAGCAACCTGTGTGACACTGAACCTGACTAAATCTGTCTGAAGCAAAGCTGAGGTATTCTGCTTGCTTAAGAGGCAGTGAAAGTGAGGGAGCGAGCAGAGCTCTGGCCAAGAGTCTATGGATGAGTGCAGATCCCTGCTTAATACATTTTTCTCATGCATTTTGCAGACTGTAAAGTGCATGTATTAATGCCAAGCATCAAGGACGGAGTTAAATAAGTTTACACAGCTGAAAATGGACCTTTCACATCTCACCACTGCCTCAGAAAAGACTATCAGATCAGATCAGGACACGAGTGAAAAAAGGATTTCGAAGATTGACTTAAATTGGTAAACCTGCGCATTTTTATATAATTTATGAAGTGAAACCCAATTTATACGGTGTAGCAGTGTGAAAAAAGCAAAGAAATAAAATGACTTCATGATGAAGAGTGTTATAGTGTGACAAAAATGCCCACATATTCTGAAATGGGCAATTAAGCATGGGTTTTTTTCTTTTTTTGGTGCTTTAAGCACCACAAGTTGCAAGCCATTTCCCATTATACTGGAGAAAAGGTAGACATCTCTAATGTCGATATCACCAAAACACTGCAACTCACAGCAAAAAAATCTAGATGGATAAACAGAACCACAGGCCAGGAGAAAAAAAAAACTACATCAGTTAAAGTGTACACTATAGTCAGAATATTTTCCCTACTTTACTTTGCCGATGGCATTTTGCGACAGGAAGGGCCATTATATAAGCCTAACATCGCTCTCTCCAAATCCACGAAACTCAGCCAAACCAGTCATTTTACCTCACAGAGCGTAGGAGGAGCTGATCCATCGCTACCTTGATCTGTTAGTTAGACAAACTATCCTTTTAAAACAGCAAAGTCACAAAATAACAAACAAACTAACAGATCAGGGCAGCAGAAGACCAGCAGCTCCTGTGTTCTGTGAGGTAAAACGACTGACTTCCCTTATGGAGTTTGGTCAGTTTGGAGAGAGCGATATTTGGCTGATATAGCAGCAGTTTCCTGTCAAAAAGGTTATCTGACAGCAAAGTAAAGCGGTGAAAATATTCTAAATATAGCGTGACTAAAATATGCTTTTTTGCTGACCCTGTCCACAGCAGTTCATTGCTAAGCTTCTGTGCTGACACCACTCTCTGCTTCTCCAAACTGGGAGCTCGCCAGCCACCATCTACTGTAGCTAATACACTATCAATAAGTACATCACACAGCCCCACTTCAAGTAATCCAAACTATCCCTTTAAGAGCTACTTTAGTGTAACAGGTCTTGTGAAGAATACCATGCAAGAGGCTACAATAGTCTAATTGCAAAAGTCTTTTGGACACTGCCCTGATGAGAGAAACTATTCAGTTGTCGTCTCCACACCATCTCATTAAGCCCCAAGTTTCAGCAGCCCATAACAAAAACACTCACTGTGAATTAAACCTGAAGATCAAGCACAGAATAAAAGTTAAAAAAAAAGTCATTTGTGGAACAACAGAGCGAATCCAAATCACACAGATTTTCAGGAGAGAGACATATTTCTTTTTCCAAAGTGAGAATGAATCTCACCATATATCCTAACAAATGTCCTACATCCCAAACCACTGCGCTGGCTGATTGGGCAACCACAAATTACATGACCTGATTTCCATAACACAGAATCTTATCAACACCGGCCTCAGAGGGAACACAAACTAATTGGTGAGACTTTTACGTTGCTTTTTCTAATGATGGGCGCTTAATTAATCTTTGAAATGCCGGCTTGTGAGTGTGTGAGCTACAAAGGGAGATGGCTGAGAGGATCAAAGTCGTTCCAGTCTACTGTGGAGGGATTAGGAAAATGTGGTGGAGGCATGGAGACAATCGAGCATCCAAGCCTCCAGTGAGGAAAATCCTTCCAGGCTGCAACCAAAATCTCAACCGGAGAAATCACCCTGACTGCGCGCTGTGCCGGCTGACTGACACTGACACGTGTGAGGGCGGTTATATGATATCATGTTAATCCCACTGAAGTCCCCAAACCCAATCCTTCTCTCATGACCCAGGCATGGATATGTACAGGCGAGTGGGATCAGGAGGTTTCAAGAGCCTGAGACAGTCACAGCTCTTAACATTTCTGATTACCTCTCAACAACAAACTGTGTTGCAGTTTTTTTTATTGTCTGAGATGCGTGAGGTCTAAGACATTTTGCCATCCCTAAGTCTGTGGTTTACACATTTCCTGTCAGTAATAATAATCTCCTAAAAAAACAAAACAAAAAATAGGGAGGAGGTACCACCTGGATTTGACAGCAATTTAACACAAAGCAGGTGGTCCTGATGCATGTGTTGGCATATTCTGTCTTCAAAAAGGATTTGTTTATTTTTATTATAAACTACAAGATTTCTTGAAACCCTGACCCAAGAGAAAGAACCCAACCAAAAAAGATATGAATGTATCATCACTGTCATCTGTGGCATGTCTTCATTTGTTGAATGAGCACCAGTGTAATGAGGGAGACAGATGTGGGTTGTATTTACACTTGTAATTGTTTGATTCCCAAACTAAGGGTCACAACTCAAAATGTGTTACGGACAAGTTTTCCGAAGGCGAAGAGGCGAAGGCCATCCCCTTCCGGTGTGCAACATGGGACCATTTTTGATACTGTTTGAATTCTGCCATGAATTACACATAATATGTTTGTCAATATCAAGGTTAATTTTGCAAGACAAGAAAGTCAAAGTTTGTTGCATTTTATTTTAGTTTTACATGAAACTGTGTCACCAACACCAGTATTGCTGTGCGGTGTGCAAGTGAGGGAGAGCAAGCAGCAGACTGAGTGACGGTCCTGCTCACAGTAAAACAGAAAGTTGAAGTTAACCCTAAGTTGTCAGCGTGGCAGTAAATGTACAGTTAAGGTTACAGCATGTTAGTTAATAAATGCTGAAGCTTCTCAAGACCAAGAAAAGCCTCTTCTATTGTTTCCCAAACTAAGCTAAGCAGGAAAAGCTAATGTTAACCTAATGCTAACGCTAGTGTTGTACCCCCATATCTTTTGCAGTAGCTTTGCAATCCAGCCTTGAAGTGCTGTGTCTTCTTATAGACATGGTAAAATAAATTCATGATAAATCCAAAACTGTAGTTATTTATGCATTTTTCCTTGTCAAAAACAGTTGTTGCTGTAAGCATGTTGTTAGCCGCCCATAGGTGATCTCATGATGCCTTGGATTGAGTCTGTCAACCAGTCAGAGGCTGTGCTTCTGGCTTGTGTGTGACAGCACTGACCCATAAACCGCATGACCGCAGTCAACTCAATAATTTGGAGGACCCCCTAGGGGTCACAGAACCCCTGTTGAAGACCCATGCTTTAGACAACACTTTAGGTACCAGTAAACTGTGTGTAGATGTTTGCTATCTGCCTGTTAGACTCCCAGTCCACCTATATCCCAATGCTGCATCTAGCTATAACTGCTAAACTGAACTAATTTTACGGACCCTCCTGTAACCTGCTCAAGGGCCCAGCTGACATCAGGCTCCGCTCCTCCAGCCAGCAGCAACCTGCTCAGGTTACCTCGACCAAGTGTGGAGAGGAGCGCTCATCCGCTGACAGCCCACTGCTCCACTGCATCACTCTGCAGCAGTACTCGCAGCCAGGGAGCACAGAGACTGTCTCTGCACCCCGGCCGCACACAGGAAAACAACCCTGGCTCGGCAGCTGAGACTCTCTACCCAGGCTAATATTGTGGTCTGTTCCAAAAATAGCCTCACTTGCAATTCTCACAACGATATGGCCTATTCAAATCCACTATCACTGTCATGGAGAGTAAACAGAAAGCATGACTGTTCTGCTGTAAAAAAAAAAAAAAAAAAAAAAAAAAAAAAAGAAAGAAAGAAAAAAAAAGGTAAATAATACTATTATTTCACACAGCACTGGGGTGTAAAACCACACCACACATAAAATAGTCATAAATTATGGGAATATTCTTGTAAGTAGGGGTGTAGGAAAATATTCACACACCATATACATATACATATACATACATATATATATATATCATGATATTGTGATACATGCAAAGATTCAGTGGTTCGTTTTGTGTTTTGTTTAAACTGATCAAATAATTCTTTATTAATCAAGTGTTAAATTTTAACTGACAACTACTTTGATAATTGATTAAACAGTTTGAGTAATTTTTTACGAAAAAAAAATCAAAATTCTCTGGTTATTCTTAAATGTGGTATCTTTCCTCCTTTTGAAAGTAAACTGAATATCTTTGCGTTGTGGATAAAACATTTCAGGATGTTGTCTTGGGTTTTGGGAAACAATGAGCAACATTTTTACCATTTTCTGACATGTTATAGACTGAGCGACTAATCGATTAATCAAGAAAATAAATGACATCTTGCTTACATATATATGTATATCACAAGATATCGTGACCCCTGTATCGTGATACGTATTGCATCACCAAATCTTGCCAAAACACAATCCTATTTGTGACACGTGCAGAATGCATCTTGGCATTGTCTTGCTGCAAAAAGCTGGGACGTCCCTGAAAAAGACGTTGTCTGGATGGCAGCACATGTTGCTCCAACATGGCTGCAACAAGAATATGTCTTTAAATGTCTTTTGTCAGTCTAAAATTCAATAAAATCAGTTTAATATGATGATAAATAAAGAAAATAAGGATATCTCCATTTTGAGAGATCAAAAATGGCATTTTCTGTCATTTTGCATGAAAAATTATTTTGATAAATAATTGATTAGCAAAATTGTTATTGAGTTTAATTCTTTTTGCCAGATTTACTTGCCTAATGTGGCATTTTACCTGCCCTGAGCAAGTGGACAAGCCTTGTTGTTGAGCCTTGTTTACAGTATCTCAATATCTTAAATCATAACCACTGTGTAGTGATATGTATCATATTGTCAGATTATGGCCAATACACGGCCCTAGTTATCAGAGGGGCAGCCTTTATGGCTTAACCCTCATTAAAATGACAAAACATGCACCTGCCCCCTATCCAACAGCATGGCAGCTCATGCTGGGGCAATAACATGGAGACAGACAGTAGCAGTCTGTAGTAGTCTAGTCAGAAATCCCTGGATGACATCATGAAGTTCATAAACATTAGCAGCACTCATAGATAACAGAACTGAACGAAAAGCCCTCTAATAAAAACAACTAGCAGCCAATCATAGCCTACGAGCAGCATATAAGGATGCTGTGGAAAAAAAAAACTACAGCAGCAATTACTACAAGTACCCACAGGAATACTGTGGAAATAGGCTCGTTATGACAGGCTGATATACAATAAGGTCAAAACCAGACAGGAGGATGTAGCCATTTTCCTAAAGAGATGATTAAATATCAATAGGCTAATTTGCTATAAGAACATGTAACACAAGTCAAAGGCTTTATTTATAGGCCTGAGGTCTAATCAATTGGTAATTTTGGGACGCCCTCATGGAGACAAAAGAGCGGCGCGGTGCTCGTCTGGTTTCCCAGCATCACGTTCACCTGTCCTCTCTTCCTCTTCCTAACCCGCAAAGACAAACAGTCTCACTCGACTCACCCAGTACACCGGAGGAGGAGGAGGAGGCTTGCGGCGGGGCAGCGCCTGGCTCCGGCCTCTCCGCGTCTCCCTGCTGCGCTCGGTGTCGGTGCCGGGAGCTCTCGGAGCCTTCCCCAGCGGTGGTCGCACCACTGGCGGCCGCCGCGGCTGCAGCGGCGGCGGCGGCGCCTGCTGTCCCCGGGTCGGGCATGCTCTCTATCAGCGAGGAGCGACGGACGATGAAGATATTCTCCGGGAAATTGTGCAGTGGTATCGCATCTCAGGAGGAGGGCAGAGCATGGGTGTAGCGCGGCGGCCGGCGGGGGTCCGAGTGAAGGGTTAAATGAGTGTGAAAGTGAAGTGAAGGTTGTCGGTGTCGGTGCGGCAGCGTATCATCCTGGTGGAGGTACTCTGGAGCAGGATGGACAGCACAGCGCTCCTCCGACGTCTGTAGAGGAGGGACAAAGAGAGGGAGGGCGGGGGGAGGGGGGGGCTGGCTCTCTCTCTCTCTCACACACACACACACGCACACACACACGCACACACACACACACACACACACACCTCACAACAATGCACTAGAGTAGTCTGATGATTTTATGACTATTGTAGATTTTTTTAAAGTCAAAATTCTGAGATAAAAAATCAGAATTATAAAAATAAGAGTCACAATAATGAGATAAAAGCAGGGGTCGAAGTAAATAGTCAGATTAGAAGTCTCTACTCATAGCCCAGAGATGTTTGCTGTTTAAAGGGATAGTTCACCCAAAAATGAAAATTCAGTCATTATCTACTCACCCTCATGCTGATTGAAGGTCGGGTTAAGTTTTTTTAGTCCACAAAACACTGCTGGAGTTTGAAATTAATGGTGACCAGTTTTCAAATGTAAAAACAACAGAAACAAAAACATAAAATGCCTTTGTACTGCTTGTCCAGCATAATCTAAGTTTCCCAAACCCCCAACATGCCAAGCTGACTTGAAAGACATCGTTTACATCATGTTTTTAATCCTGAATCTTCACTGTAGATCTTTAGCTTGGAGCCACTTTCACATGCACGTGCACACCATCGCTCCAGATGGATGCAGATTACACCAGCCAACTGTAATGCATAGGGGTACATATGCAAATGTGTAGATAAAAGCAAGTATGTCTGGCCTTATTTGTACTTAGATATTGTATTACACAATGTAACCTACTTAGTTACTTTTAAAATCATTATTGAGTACTGAATACAATTTGAATTAATATCCAAACTTTTTATCTGCATTTTTATAGCCAATAAGTTTATCTGATCGCAAAAACCCATACAGACATACGGACAAAAAAACTAAAACAAAATGCGGCAACAGGCACAGTTTTTGCATGATCACTGGGCAGAACAGTTCAGGAGTTGGGAGTAATTTAGACTGAAGATTTGAAGAAACAGAAACCCCTCAATGATTAAAAAGTAACTCATGTTCTGAATAGTTTGTACACTTTGTACTTTTACTTAAGTATTTGTCAAACTTGTCATAATGTGACAGCACTTCTACTTGAGTACAGATTTTCAGTATGCATCTAAATAATAAATAGTTAGAAAAAGAAAAGGAAAAACACAACATCTCAAAACCAGATTTTCAATACTCTTTCCACCACTGTTTGAAAATCATAATCATGACACGAGCTCCTTTGTGATCACCAACATTCTGATTAGTAACTTTAATTTAATCACATATTATTTGTCAGTAACTGCAACACATTACAGTTTCATTCTGCTGGTATCCCATTGGACATTTGTGTTAAATTTTGTCATGATTACCATAAGAATTATTGAGTTATGGCCAAAAACGAATGCATTTTCTGAGGTCGCAGTGACCTTTGACCTTTGACAACCAAGCTCATCCTCAAGTCCAAGTGGACATTTGTACCAAATGTGAAGAAACTCCCTCCAAGTGTTCCTGAGATATCATGTTCATGCAAGTTAGATGGATGTGAAGCTTCAATGACTTTGACCTTTGATCACCAAAATCTAAGAAGTTCATCTTTGAATCTAAGTGCACTTTTGTGCCAAGTTTGAAGAAATTCCCCTCAAGCCCAGAGGTCATAATTATAAGATAAAAATAATTATACCACTAACCATGGGG